>PJEM01015670.1:11163-29175 GCA_004023845.1 Helogale parvula
CTGTGGTTCCTTCATGCCTTGAGGTCTCTCCCTCCAGATGTTATAAAGTCATAGGTTCTTTTATATGGGAAATGTACCCTCTCTCAGTAGGGTGAGGGTCAACTGCTTGTTGGGGGTGTCATCTTTGTGACCTTGTCTCTGGTACACACCTCTGCTCAGTCTTCTGAGAGTGAAAGCAAAGATCCCCATTCATTGCTGCTAAAATCTCATATTGTACCCATATTTTCTTAGTTATCTTTGATATCAATAACTGATGAAATTGCCATCAGTCTGAGAATTCTCTTCAGAAGCAGGTACAGAATTATGTGGTGGTGTCAGGTAGTGTAGACCAGTGGAACATCACATGGTAAACCTGCATCCTTAAGCCTGGGCTTGTTACCTAGTGAGGAAAGAGGAGTATATGGAATGCCAGCTGACATTTGTCTGTGCTTCCTGAGTGCTCAGGAGAACACTGTGTGAATGAGCCTGGTCCAGGAGCAAAGCAAAACTGCACACAGGAAGTGTCTGGGTGTCTGGATAGGCTGTATATGAAGTGTGGGCACAGAGGAGTTGGGAAAGGCAAGTGTGGTTTGAATTCCATCCCACGTGGCATCACTATGGGGAGTCACGAGTTAGTTAATTCATATCCACTACTAGTTAGGGATAAAATAAAACGATAAATGAAGGAAGATAGACTAACTATCCAATATTTCAAAGGTTATCACTTTCTGCAGCAAAATTTCTGTCTTTATTTTATTTTATGTTTAATGTTTGAGCATTTAATATAGATTGTTAGTTAACATATAGTATAACATTAATGTCAGTAGTAGAATTTAATGATTCATTGATTACATCACACCCAGTTCAGATCACAATAATGGCCCTCCTCAATTTCCATCACCCATTAGCCCATACCGCACACATCTTCCCTCTGGAAACACTCAGTTTGTTCTTTATGTCCTCAGGAGCCTTTTTTTTTTTTTAATCGTATCAGGTTTCTCCTGATAGACCTATGAGAAACCTAATAGGAGACCATGGGAATGGGAAAGGTGCAGGGAAGAGTTGGGGAGAAGGGCGAGGCAAATCATGAGAGGCTTTTGAATGCTGAGCACTAACTGAGGGCTGAGGAGGGAGGGTGGAAGGAACAGGAGGGAGATGGTCATAGAGAGGGGCTCCTGTGCGGAAGAGCACTGAGTATTATATGGAATCCAACTTGGTAATGAACTATTAAAAAATGATAACCACTCATAAAAAAAGATAACCACTCATAAAAAATAAATAAAAAGAATCTTTTTAATAAATTATATATTTTGCTTTTTTATTAATTAAATTGTTTATTACCGAGTTGGTCTTCATGTAACACCAAATGCTCTTCCCCACAAGTGGCCCTCTCCATGACTATCAACCCCCTTCCCCTACCCCCCATTCAGCCCTCAGTTTGCTTTCAGTATTTCAGAGTCTCTCATGATGCCTCACTCCTTCTCCCTAACTCTTCCCACCCTTTCCCCTTCCCATGGTCCCTTGTTAGGATTCTTCTGTTAGACCTATGAGTGATAACATATGGTATCTGTTCCCCTCTGACTGACTTATTTCACTTAGCATGACTCCCTCTAGGTCCATCCACTTTGCAACAAATGGGCAGATTTTATTCCTTCTCAATTACAGCAATTTCCTACTCAACACATCCCAAAGGCAAGGGACAAGAACAAAAATGAACTATTGGGACCTCATCAATATAAAAAGGTTCTGTACTGCAAACGAAATGGAATGCTCAAGAGTTTTTCTATTTGCTTCCATTGTTTTTCCTTTTCCACTATGTTCATCTGGATTGTTTTTTATCTTCCACATGAGTGAAAGCATATGAATATTTGTCCTATTTCACCTAGAGATGGGGCTTTGTTGTTCTCTATGGTCAGTGAATGTGGTGCCTGTGGAGGCTGTACTGGTGTTCTGGGGGAGAGACCTGATGTGGCTCTGATTCCCAAGCACTCATTCCATAGTAATGAAGCACTTGGAAAGCACAGGGGGTTGGAACTTGGTGTAAGCACCTCAAGCCTATACTGGGGGTTGTTGTGCTCTCACTAAAGTCTGTCTATGCTGAGTGTTGGGGGGGAATAATGGCATCCACCCACACTCTTTTCCCTGGAGTGGGAGTTCCCACCACCTCTGTTCAGGAAGCCCTCACAGAGCACTGAATAATCTTGCTTGGGAAGTCAACTTCCCATCTTGTGAGACAGTGCTCTTGAGTTTTATTTGTGTGGTGCACCAGATGGGTTTCATAACTACAAACTGTAGGGACTCAGCGTGGTGTTACAGAGCTCATCCTATGGGGGAGGGTGTCGCTGTGCTATGACTGGAGCTGGTTTGTCCTAGAAAGCCAGTTGTATGAATTCTTGGGTACTTGGAGTTTATGGTAAAGACAGAAAAAGCCAGCATCCAGACTAGTTACCCTTGGCAGAGGCTCCTATGTTAATGAACAGGGTACTGCAAAGGTTCCTGCCAGCTCTCTTGCCCCAGGATTGGCGGTGCCAAAATGTGCTTCAGGAAGGGGTACTGTCTCTCCCATGCAACTGAACTGATGGGATCCTCAGACCACAGTCCCCCCGTGGGCCTCTGCCCTCCTTCTCCACAGGAACACTGCTATTACCAGGAGTCCCCTGTTGGTGCCCAGTAGGCAAAAATAACCCTGAAACAATATTTGGGCCGCACACATGGCTTCTGTTCATCCTATGATTTTCTCATTGCTTTGTAAGGAGACATGTACTTTTAGGCTTTGAATCAACTTGGTTAGGTCAGTGGCTCCAGTCCTCCCCTTGCTTTGTTTCTAGCTCTTTGTTTGGTGTAGGAAGTTAACACAAACCTCTGCCAAAAAATTTGCTTATTAAAGGATAAGCATCTTGCCCATGCATAACTGATGAGGGGCCTTAAGGAATGTAAATCTCCTCATAGAATTCTTCAGGCTCATCTTCCTACTCATCTTCTGCTTGGAGCCTGACCATTATTAAGGAATCCCTCTCTTGTAATGACTTGATTGTTCCTTTTATTTACTACTGTCCTGATAAGAATGACCTTTTCTGGAGCATGTCTTTACTTCAAGAATCTTGAACTATGTAACCATTAAAGAAGTGATGTAATCATCCACAGTATATAAGACCCTAGCCATCTACCTAAAACATGGCTTTTCCACCATGCCCATTGTCTCTCTTATTCGTCTTGTCCATCTTCTTTACCAGAGATATTATGCCGACACCAACCCCCTACTCAGGACCTTTCAACTGGGGTGCGTGGACTAGGCCCCCGCAGTCCCCACCCTGTGATACCATGGACATTATATCGCAGTCTTTGAGCTCCAGGTTTACAGGAGATTGACTTGTCATGCTTAACTTTATGTGTCATCCTGACTGCATCAGGGGTATCCAGATTAACCATTGTTTCTGTGGATGTCTGTGATGTGTTTCGAAAAGAGATTGGCATTTCCATCCATGGCTTCTGTCTGCATGGGCATCACCCACTCCATTAAGGTTCTGAATAGAATCCAATGCAGAGAGAGGAAGCATTCCCTCCTTTTTACTTCCCATGTGCATGTTTGAACTGGAACATCGGTCTCCTCATGCAATTGTTCTGAAAGTTACATCATCAGGTCCCCAAGTTCTGAGACTAGACACTAATTCAGAATGAGATAAAGAATTACATCACTGTTTTTCCAGGGACTCTAGCTTGTGATAGTAGATCATGGGACTTCTCAAACTATTTAATCATGTAAACCAATGTGCTTTGAGTTCTGTTCTTCAGGAGATGATTTATCTCATGTTTAGAGTAATTGTATAAAGCTGTACCTCATTTAAAGTCGTGAGTAGCAAAGTGCCATGAAGGAAGTGTTCTGTTGTTTGTTTGGGACAAGAGCTGGGTGAGGATAATGAGGAGCTATGGGATCTTGTGGGGCTAGCCACACAGTCACTGCATCTGGGACTCCTGTAAAAGTTCAGCTGCTTTGCCTCAGGATATTTGGGACTCAATAATGTTAACGGACAAGAAGAAGCAAGTGCAAACAACTGTGTCTTTTATGCATGTAAGTGAATTTTCCTATAAAACAAAATTTCTAATTCAGAGAGTGAATAGGCAAGCACAGAATCATGTGTTCATCAGTCTCTCTGGGGAAAACTGCTGTGTGGAAAGGAAGCCCCAGACCCTGACAGGAAACCTGCCTGTAACCTCCATCTGCACTTGCTCTAGAGAATACAAACCAGAATTGTGCAGAGTGTGCACCCCCTGGTGGTGGACATCCCTTTCTACAGGGAGGTTTGTGTATGGGCTCACACTGGGCCGTGTCCTCAGGCCTCAGGCTGTTCATCTGCAGACCCACTGTGTTCTTGGCGTTGTCCCTGGAGATGGTGAATCGGCCAGTCATGGAGTCTGCATAGCTTGTGCCTCCATTAGTACTAATAATTGAGACCCACTCCAGTCCCTTCTCTGGAGCCTGGCGGACCCAGTACATGGTATATTTACTGAAGTCAAATCCGGAGGCTGCACAGGAGAGTCGCAGGGAGCCCCCAGGCTTCGCCAGGTCTCCCCCAGACTCCACCAGCTGCACCTCACACTGGACACCTGTAGACACAAGACATCCTGATCAGGAAACTGTCACACATCCACTGCTTCTCTCACTCATATCCACTCACATACTCAATGTCTCGCGTTCACCATGAATTACCTTTTTAAAAAGCAACAAGGAAAACCCAGCCAAGCACAAACTCCATGGTGAGATGTCTGTGTTCTGTCCTGATCACAGAATGGGGACTCCCGGGGCTGAGGCTCCTCTCCCAGCTGCAGGGTCCTGGCTGGGCTGGTTTAATCAGCACAGAAAGGGCCCTATTTGCATACCCTTTGACTATATATCAAACATCAGACTTAGACTTGATATTTAAAAAGCAAACGAGAGGGTTAAGGAGGCACGACTAGGTCAGTTTCTGTAAATGACGCTGTGACAATATGAATCGGAGTTGTGAACACAGTTATATATGCAGGCACGAGTGCATTTTTTCTTGTCTATCATCAACATAGGTTGTTTTCACAATACAAGTATTTTACATACTTTTTGAAGTTTAGTCCAAAATACTTTATTCTGTGCCATTTAAAATTTTATAATTTAGTTATTTCTTTTGCACATATTTTCATACTGCTGCATGGAATCACAGCACTTTTCTTGTTCATTTTGTATCCTGAAATTTTTCTCATTTTAGAAAATTGGGTCTAATATTTTTTTGTGGTATCTCTTATATTTTGTTGTGTTTTAGACCATGCCATCTGCAAATAGGTGATTTTCCTTTCTTCTTACTGATTTAAATGTTTCTTATTTCCTTTTATTGCCGGATTTTTCTGGGTACTTCTTCCAGTTATAAGACCAGAAAGCTTTTGCCATTTTTGCTTCTGGATTTTTACCGGTCTAAGGATTCAATTGACATAAGACAGGTCTAGGAGAGAGAATAAATTTCATTTTGCAAGTACATGAGCTTCCTAATAATATGACACCAAGAGAATGAACAAAGTAGGTGACACTTGTGACTTTCAGACAATAAAACATTGGATTTGTGTAGAGTTAAAGCCAAGGTGTGTTTTTGGAGTATTAAATTAGTCACCAAGTAACTAGGTTTGTTTACACAGCCTTCTTGTCCCTAAGATCTTTATTCCTGTTCTAAGGATCTTTCTCCCCTTCTGGTACAGAAAAGGAAACTTTCTCTAGGGATATTTATTTCCTGCAGTCAGGGGACAAAAGAGGGTCCTAATGTCCTTGGACTATTTCTGAAGTAACTTTCATCCAAATAAACTATGTCAAAAGATGACATCGCTCGGGGTGGCATATTTATTCTTCACATTATTATGTTGACTGCTTACATTGGGGTGATCATCACTACCTGGCTACTGATATGACAGGAAAGGCTTCATTACTCAACTGCTCAATATGCTGTTGGGTGTGCGCTTTTCATAATGGTCATGACCACGCAGAGGTAACTTTTTTCTGTTTTTTTTTAATTGAGTTATTTTAAAATGAGGAACATGCGTTGAATTGTCTAATGTTTTTATGAGTTAGTTAAGAATGGTGTAGATTCACTTATTCTCTCTCTTAATGTAGGGCATCACATTTATACATTTGTGTATGTTGAGGGATCTTTGCATCCCAGGGACAAATCATGCTGGATTATCATGTACTATCATTTCAATGTGCTGTTGGATTCAGTATACTCGGATTTTATCAAGGAATTTTGTATGAATGTTAATCTGAGATTTTTGCCTGTAGTTTCCCTTCTTGTCGTGTCTCTCTTAGGCTTTGGCGTAGGAGCAATGCTGTCTTCCTAAAATACATTTGGGAATATTATTTTACATCAGTATTTTGTAATAGTTGAGGAATATTGGTGTTAATCCTTCTTTAAATATTTGGCAAAATGTTTAATAAAGCCATGAAATCTAGGCTTTTTTTTTGGAGTGTGTAGGTTTTAGATTAAGAAAATCTTATTAATTTTTGTCTTGTTCATTTTGTATTTTTTCATGAAACAGTCTTGGTGGTTTACATAATTCTAGAAAATGTGTAATTTGTTTTTGGTCATCTAATTGTTGGTCTATAAATATATAAAATTTTCATTTATGATCCTTTTCATTACTTTAGTTCAGTTATGTATAGTCTTTCAGTTCTTATAGCATTTGTTTGAGTCTTACCTATTTCTCTAGGCTATTTGTACTTTTAAAATTTCACATATCTTTTCCAACTACAAATTTTTATATAGTTAATTTTTGTGTATTTTTAATAGTCACTTCATCTCTGCTTTCTCTTTCGTTGTTAATTTTATTTTTTCCTTTTTATATCAATAAAAATGCCAATGATTTTTTTAAAGAATCTGAAAAATATACTAATTCAAATGGAAACAAACAACACATGGAAGTAACAAACCAATCATGAAGAGAAGTGAAACTGGAGACATCACACTTATTTCCTTTTAAAAGAAAGATATAATAAAGAAACAGATCCCATTCACAATTGCACGAAAAACCATAAAATACCTAGGAATAAACCTAACCAAAGATGTCAAAGACCTGTATGGAGAAAACGATAGAAGACTTATGAAGGAAATTGAAGAAGACACAAAGAAATGGAAAAACATTCGGTGCTTATGGATCAGAAGAATAAACATTGTTAAAATGTCATTATTACCCAAAGCAATTTACATATTCAATGCAATTCCCATCAAAGTTGCACCAGCTTTCTTCTCAAAGCTAGAACAAACTATCTTAAAATTCTTGTGGAACAACAAAAAGACCCCGAATAGCTAAAGTAATATTGAAGAAGAAAGCCAAAATAGGAGGCATCACAATCCAGACTTTAGCCTCTACCTCAAAGCTGTCATTAAGACAGTATGGTATTGGCACAAAAACAGACACATGAAACAATGAAATAGAATAGAGAACCCAGAGTTGGACCCAGAAATATATGGCGAATTAATCTTTGACAAAACAGGAAAGAGTGTCCAATGGAAAAGCCTGTTCAACAGATGGTGTTGGGAGAGCTGGACAGCAACATGTAGAAAAATGAAATTAGGCCACTTTCTGACACCGTTCGCAAAACTAAACTCAAAATGGATAAAATAGCTGAATGTGAGACAGGAAACCATAAAAACCCTAGAGGAGAAAGCAGGAAATAGCTTCCTAGACCTCAATCGCAGCAATTTCCTCCTCCACACATCCCCAGAGGCAAGGAAATCAAGAACAAAAATGAACTACTGGGACCTCATCATGATAAAAACCTTCTGCAAGGCAAAGGAAACAATAAAAAAAAAAAAAAAACTAACAGGCAACCGACAGAATGGGAAACGATAGTGGCAAATGGCAAATCAGATATTTTGGATAGTATCCAAAATATACAAGGAGCTCACTAAACTCCATACCTGAAAAATGATTAATCCAGTGAAGAAATGGGCAGAAGACCTGAACAGACACTTCTCCCAAGAGAATGTCCAGATGGCCAACAGGCACATGAAATGATGCTCACTCAGCATCACTCATCATCAGGGAAATACAAATCAAAACCACACTGAGATACCACCTCACACCAGTCAGAGTGGCTAAAATGAACAAATCAAGAGAACATAGACACTGGCGAGGACGTGGAGAAATGAGCACCCTCCTACATTGTTGGTGGGAATGTAAACTGGTGCAGCCTCTCTGGAAAACAGTGTGGAGGCTCCTCAGAAAGCTATCAGTAGAACTCCTCTATGACCCAGCAATAGCACTGCTAGGGATATCCCCAAAGGATACAGAAGGGCTGATGCATAGGAACACATGTACCCCAATGTTCATAGCAGCAATGTCAACAATAGCCAAAACACGGAAAAAAACTAAATGTCCACCACCTGATGAGTGGATCAAGAAGATGCGGTATATATATATACAATGGAGTATTACATGGCAGTGAGGAGGAATGAAATATGGCCATTTGTAGGAAAGATGATGGATCTCGAGGCCGTCATGCTAAGCGAAATAATTTAGGCAGAGAAGGACAGATGCCATTATGTTTGCACTCATAGGTCTAACAGGACAAACCTAATAGAGGACCTTGGGGAGGGGCAGGGGGAAAGAGGGCTAGGGAGAATGAGGGACACAAATCATGAAAGACTATTGAATACTGAAAAGGAACAGTGGACTGCAGGGGGAGTGGGAGGGAGTGAAGGGGGTGATGGTCATCGAGGGGGGCACTTGTGGGGAGAAGCATTGGGTGTGACCTAGAAACCAATTTGACAATAAACTATTATAAAAATAAATAAATAATAAATAAAAATTTAAAAAAATTAAAAATAAAAGAAAGAAATAAATGAATTGCGGATATACAGGAACTACAACAGTGTGCTGCTGGCATACAGTGAAACATACAGACAAGTGGAGCAGATTCTGGAGTCCAGAAATAAAAATGTGCAGATGTAGTCAGCAAATCCTCTATGAGATATCCAATAATTCACAGTGGGGAAAGGATAGTGTCTCTTAAAAATGGTGTTGACTAGGAATGTCTGGGTGTTCAGTCGGTTAAGCATCTGACTTCTGCTCAAGTCATGATCTCACATTTTGTGGGTTTGTGGGTTAGGTTCTGGGCTGACAGCTGAGAGCCTGGGTTCTATATCTTCTCTCTGTGTGCCTGCCCTGCTCATGATCTGTTTCTCTTCTTCAAAAATAAAATAAAAATTAAGAAATGGTATTGATATATTCATGCAAAGTAATAACATTTGGACGTAATCTTACATCATACAGATATGTTGACACACACAAAAAAATCTCAAAATGGACTAAACAGAACACCTAACCCTAAATATGTTCAAAAAATACCCACAAAGGACGAACGTCATGACACTCATCTGACAATGATTTATTTGATATAAAAGCAAAATCACAGAGAACAAAAGCCGACAATGGGGAACTACATCAAATGAGAAAAGTTGCAAAGTAAGTGTTAGCAGAGCAATAAGATAGTCAATGAAATGGGAGACATTACATGAAATATATTGAAAAGGAGTTAATATTCACACTGCAGGAAGGATTCCTTAACGTCATTAGCAAAAATCACATTTATAATCATAACAATAAATAAATCACCCTATTAAAATTTAGGTCAAGCATATAAATACTCATTTCTCTATAAAAGATGAACAAATGTCATCCAGCATATGACTTGATATTCAACATCTTTAATCATCAGAGAAATCCTCCCCCAAACCACTGAGATATCACCTTATAGCTGTTAGCTAGGCTATTATAAAAGAGAGCGCACACAGTGAGAACATATCAAGTGTTGGTGAGGATGCGGAGAACAGGCAATCCAAGAATTCTCTCAATGGGAGTATGACATCGTGCAGCTACTATGGAAAACAGTGTGGTGAAAATAACTCACCAAATCGAGTTTCTGCATAGCTGACTTCATTTTCAGCAAGGTGTGAGGAAGTACTGGGCCTCATGTTGTAGGAAGAGGCAGGTGCAGGAAACAGGTGGATCGAGTGGAAGATCCCCAAACTATTCCAGGAGAATGGACCCCTGGCTGCCATCTTGTAAGGCTGGACTCAGTATGAACATTGATACTGGTGCTTCTCCATTGGGTGTCCCTGGCCCAGAGTGAGAACTAAAAGAGTGAGGGATAGAAACAACTCTTTTCTTCCACAGGTTCATGGAGGTACTGTGAATCATTGAGAGAGAGAGAGAGAGAGAGAGAGAGTCATAGTCATGAAGCTGATTAAGACGTTGTGGGGTTTCAACAATGGCAAGAGTAATTACTCATGGTCTCTCTTCATAGACATCAAAGTAACATCTTAGAGCAGGTACATGGAGAGAGGAGTTCCTCAAATGAACTAAATTTGATCACTTGAATGAGTCAGTCTACTCTGTTTGGAAATTAATTATATATATTTTAAATGGTGGCCAGTGTACCTGTCAGGCACTGGTATGATTATATGAGTTGATTTATCCCAAAGCTTGGTCTCTAGCAAGGTAGGTACTGTTATTATGACCATTCACTCTAAATATGTGACAATTTATGTGTTTGTAAATGTTTTACAAGAGAGTTTGTACTGTTTACTGGTCAGAATGAAGTTTGCAGGACATGATGAAAAAGATGCTTCACAGAAAATCTGACCCTGAAACACTATTGCTTCTGGATATGAGCTCAGAGATCCTGGATGCCCCCTGGTGAGCTGTGAGCCCCCTGGTGATGTGAGAGCCCCCAGGAGACCTAAGTGGCCCTTGGAGTCCTGTGTGCTCCATGATGACCTGAGTGCCCCAAGGTTATCTGGGTGTACCCAGGTGACTTGAGTGGCAACTGGTGACCTGAATGGCCCCTGGAATCCTGAGCACCCCCCGAAGATGCGAGTGCTTCCTGGAGAGCTGAGTGACCATGGTGTCCTCAGCTTCTCCTGGTAACCTGAGTGCCACAGGGGATCTGACTGGCCTCTGGTGTTCTCAATGCCTTATGATTAATTTCAAGTAAACTCAGGGCAGGTTACAACCATTGGGCTCATGCTCAGTCTCAGAAGTCCTCTCTGACTTTTGAGCCAGCTCTGTGGCTAGGCCTGTCCTGTCCTGTTAGCCATGACAGGTGGCTCTGATTTTGTGGTTGTTAATCCTGGCAGAGCCTCCAAGTGTGTGGCCAGCACCTGCTTTATTTCTCCTCCCTCCTGCCTAACTAACTGTGTAACAGATGAACATATAACTCTCATGGTGTGTACTATAGAATATATGATAATATATGAACCATCCACTCCAACCGCTCCCCTTGGATCAGTGGATCCAATTCCACCAGAAATTACTGGTTGAGCTGGAGAATCCAGAGATGTAGCCAGTTAGGTGCAGGGTGTGTGAGCATCTCAAGAGTTGGGCCCAAACCTGCCGGGAACCAAAGAAAGAGTTAAAGAACTCTGGTGGAAAAGATAAAACAGTATTAACTAACTGTGGTGGAAAAACTAAGGCAGAACTGACTTTGTTAAATATCACAGCAAGATAAGCAGCAGTAAATAGCTGTTAGTTCCTGAGGAGTCATAAATAACTATTGGCTCCAGGAATTAAGTTTACCTTCAGTTAATGTCTGACAGGTCCCTGGTACCGTGTGGCTTCCCCCACGTTCTTTCCCCCTTCCCCACATTTTTCTTTTCCCCTGGTTGTGTATATAAGCAACCCCTTTTTGAATAAACGTTGGAGCTTGATCAGATCTCTGTCTTCCTCTCATCCTTTGTGTCTCTTGTCCCATCCATTCACCCATTCCCTTCTCCAAGGTTCCCTGTTGAAGGACTCCGCAGGCCGGGGCACAAACCCTGCAGTTGCACCTGGGACAGGACACCTGGGGACAAGAAGACTCAGCCAGTCACTACCTGTAGCAACCTGTCCTATGGTCCCACATCTGACATCTGAGATCCTCACCTTAGACATCTGTCAAGAGGCATAGAAAAGGCCCTAGAATATCCTCTGTTTATAGAACACAGATCTGCCTTCCTCCAGAGACCTCAGCCCTGTGTGAGGAGAAAGGTATGGACTCCTACTTCCTGAGAGTGTGATTTCCCTTGATTTTGAGGAGACATTTGCATGGGTGGGAAGTAGCATGTTCTTATAAGTGCACAGGGATGGAAACGGTCTTCCCTGGTTCTTCTAGGACCAGCTGTGTGCATCTCTTTGATTCCACATGCATGTTGGTGTTGGGTTGGGAGTGTACTTGGTGTATCAATTATATTGGAGGAAGATCAAGTGTTGACCTCAGATTTCTGAGTATAAAAATAAATCATAAACAAATGAGTGGATCACAGTTCATTTTAAACTATCTTTCAAAAAGATATTTAAAATAATGCACACTTTTTGCAGACAATTTTCAAAACCTAGTCTTTAAATACTCAATATTGATCATTCCATACATAATTCCATGTCATATATATGTTGATATCCACTTTGGTGTAAATATAATAAGTAAAGGACATTGATTCCCAGTATCATATTTGTTTTAGTTTCCACACTGATGTATCAACCTCACCTGCCATCTATCTGTGGAGCACGAACACGCCTGGAGACCTCTGATTCTGATGGTCCTCTGCAGATTGCCTCTGCCTACTCAGGAATCTGCAAAGCCTGGAAGCGGTGCCTACATTCTGGAGGCCGTTAACTCAGGGAGAAGGAACAAACTTTATAGGAAAGTGGGTGAATATTCTCTGATATAACACAGAGACCACCAGTAACTTAGTTAAGCAGTTAATGACACTCAAATAAACACCTTGATGAAAATGGAGTGGCTGAGCTGGAAATCATTGGGATCTAAACATTAGAGGCCTAATAAGAAATTGTAGACATTGTGTTCATAGTCCTGAAGGCATCTGCCAATAGGATCAATGCTGAGCTAGACGAAAAGATTTCAAATAAAAACAGATGGATATATAGTAGATAGATGATGGACGGACAGATAATAGAAGATAGATAGATGGATAGATAGATTGATTGATTGATATAGATGATAGACTGATGATAGGTGGATGATTATATGTTACTTTAAGAAGTCACCTAGAGGATTCACATCATTATGAAAGACATTGAATGAAAGGGCATACAATTACCAATATTCTTTTTATTGTACAAAATGGAGTTTATTTTTTTAATCATTTCAAACTCTTTTAAGGTGTCACTTACAACTACAATTTTTTGTAAAAAAAATTGAATATAAACAGAGTTCCGCAGAACTTTTACTTCTTTTTTTAATAGTTATTGTCAATTTGGTTTCCATATAACACCAAGTGCTCTTCCCCAAAATGTCCTCGTCCATTACCCCACCTCCCTTCCTCACCCCTCCCCCTTCAACCCTGGGTTCCTTTTCAGTATTCAATAGTCTTTCAGGTTTTGTGTCCCTCTTTCTCCCCAATGCTCTTTCCCCTTTTCCCTCCCCATAGTCCTCCATTAGGTTTCTCCTGTTAGACCTATGAGTGCAAACATATGATATCTGTCCTTCTCTGCCTGACTTATTTCACTTAGCATGACACCCTTGAGGTCCATCCACTTTGTTACAAATGGACATATCTCATTATTTCTCATTGTCACGTAATTAATACCCCATTGTATATATATACACTACATCTTCTTGATCCATTCAGCAGGTGATGGACATTTAGTCTCTTTCCATGATATGGCCATTGTTGACAGTGCTGCTATGAAGATTGGGGTACATATGCCTCTATGTGTCAGCACTTCTGTATCCCTTGGATAAATCCTGAACAGTGCTATTCTGGGTTGCAGGGGAGTTCTATTGATAGATTTTTGAGGAACCTCCATACTGTGTCCAGAGCGGCTGCACCCATTTACATTTTCACCAACAGTGTAGGAGGGTGCCCATTTCTCCACATCCTCGCCATCATCTATGTTCTCTTGATTTGTCCATTTTAGCCACTTTGACTGGCATGAGGTGGTTTCTCAGTGTGGTTTTGATTTGTATTTCTTTTATGAAGAGTGATGCTTGGCATCGTTTCATGTGCCTGTTGGCCATCTGGATGTTCTCTTTGGAGAAGTGTTTGTTTATGTCTTCTACCAATATTAAAAAAACATATTTTCACACTGAAAAAATATTTTAATGCTAATTTTGGATATACAAAATGAGTAATTATGACTTAAATCATTTCTGAATAAGTAAAGCTTCCACATACGATAGCAGATGGCTCCTTATAGATTCCTCCTCCCTCCAGGTCTTGCTGCTTTTACTCCAGATTGACCCAGCTTGTTTTCCCAGGTTGTCCTGAGATCTGAGATGTGTAGGAAGAAGAGATCTGTCCAGTATCTGAACCATTGTCTTCTATCCTAGCATTTACAGATCCTTTCAAGCTCTTGCTCAAAGACTTCTGCCCACCAGGCTCCATCCCTGATCCAGTTCTGTCGTCCTTCTGATCTCTTCCATGTATTTCTTGAGATTTTTCCCAGCAGATTTCAGGGCTTTCTTCATATTTCCTCATTATAATTCACAGTGATGAAAGAAACTACATAGATAAAACATCACAAGCTCTCCCTACCATTACCTTGAGTTCATTCCCTTGATGTTATTACCTTCCATCCCATCTCAGTCCCTTGTACCCAGTCTTGCAGTACAACCTGTCACTTTCATGAAGTAAAACAAATTTGTCCCCCTTCTAATATTAATCCATCTCATCTATTGTATATATATAGTCATCAGACAACCACCCAGTTAAGAAGGAACATATTACAGAGTGTTGACACACAAATGTTTCTTGACATAATTGAGTTCACTTTATCTAATAATCAAGGTAAGAAGAACTTTACAGAAGTAACTTGGATATACAAAACTGGACTTTATTTGGTGTAAGATGCTATCAGTTAAGATGATCATATTCAAGTTACAGGTCAATTCAGTACCTGCAACTCAAAAAATTCATCAATCTCAGGTCTAATCAAACCCCTGTTCTTCACACACCAAGCAGTTTCTTGTGCATCTTGATTTGCAGATTCCATCTGGTATAGATGGGTTCATGCATTGTGTGGCCTTAAGCAATGACTTCTCCCCTAATGGACAATGAACATGAGATTCATTCATGTTCACACATCTGCTGGCTCTTGTTTCTATTGTCTGCAGTTATGGTTTCAATGCTTACCCATTCCCTTGTTGGAGGGAAGCTTAGTTGCTTCCAGGGTGTAGCAAGCACAAAAACAGCTCCTGAAAACACTTGTGTGCATGTTTTGAGAACACATGGGGTCTAATTTCACTTATTAATGTGTCTCAAATTGGAGGGGCTGGTCATAAGTTTAAGCGTAAGACCAACTTCAGAAATGAGTGGCCAACTTTTAGAACGTGGGGTGCCATTTTTCACTCCCACAAGCAGGATCCTGCTCTCTTCTGGTTCTGATCCTATACGGGGAAAGTTGTGAAAACTTTCACCTTCACCGCTGAATCTCCTATGTGGTTGGCTCTGGGAGACACAGGTAGACCTGCAGGAAGCACCTTCATCACTGGACCTGAGCATGTTGGGACACAAGGTCCAAAGTTCCTGTGCAGGGCAGGATGCCCAAATGCACCACAGTAGCAAGCTGATTATTTTGCATTGAACATACTTGGAAAAGCCTGTGCAAGGTCACTCGGATCCTTCTCTGTCCCGCTGAAAGGAAGAATAGATCCCCCCCCCCACTAAATATACCAGGAGTGTAGTAAGAAGTAAAGATACATCCTTATCTTCAGCGATTGGACTTTGTAGCTAAGAAAGCTGGAGATACAGACATTATTTGTCTGTTAGTAATCTACTATCTCAACCCCAAATCCTGACAATATCCACTAAGTAGAGGCCCCAAACTTTTGTTTTCTTTTGTCTGTAAATTCTAGATACATGAATTGTCCTTGTTCTAAAGTGTATAAATATAACCATATACCTTGTTCATTTTTTTGGGTCTCCATTTCATTACTGGACTTCAGTGCACATGTAATAAATCTTTGGTCTCTTTTGTCTGCTCCTTCATTTCCTGTGAAGTTAATTGTTTGTCCACAACAACCTGTGATAGACAGTTTCCTCCTCCCTTTTACCTCCCTAGGCTCTGGGTTCAGCCACATTCTGCTATTCAGCTCAGACCCTGTAGGAGACTTGAAACCCACATCACTGTGTGCTGGTGTGTGGACTCCCATCAATTAGTGGGTGTGGCCTCTGGGTTCTAGTTCCTCCAAAGATCCATTCTTATTTCATCCTGAAGGTAAATTCTTATTGCCAGTACCCGTATGTTGTTAACTGGATAGGTTTCAATCTGTAACACTCAGGACCAAAAGAAGGGCTGATGTTCCCCCACAGTTCATTTCCTGCCCTCCTATAGCTACTGAGCAGGTGGACAGGGTAGGCAGATGGCTCTCCCTCCCAGACATTCCTGGAGGCTTCCTTGCTGGGAACATGGGAAGGGACTACCCTGAAATTGCAGGTGGTGGAAGGAAAGTACAATTGCCTATGTGCCCTGGAATGCGGAGTATATGGATACACATGATGGTCTAGTACTTTCTATATGTATGTGTCTTTGAGACAAACGACATGAATGAGGACACATTAGTACAACTTTAGGGACTACCTGCACAAACGAAAGGATTCTATATAGGATCTGAACAGAAAATTCTGTTATATTCTCCGAATGTTGTACATCTATCAGTGAATTATAACAAAATTCTTATTCCAAGGTTATTTCTAAGAAGTTATTAATATATTTCAAATAAAAGTAAGTTGTGAAAACATTACTATTAAGAAGTTGCAAATCAGTAACACAGAAAATAATTAATAGCCTTTAATAACACTATATGATCTAGATTATATTTTAGACAACTGTATTAATCATAGAAATATTGGGAAAATGGGGAATATTATATTTTAAATTATAATCACAAGCTAATTATTACTTTAGGTTGTTTTGATAAATGCTATTGCTTCATAAATTCATATGTTAACTATAAATATGTGACCTATTTTGGGGTTTAAAATACAGTATCAGTTATGCAAACAATTACAGTAAAAATTCTAGAAGCACAAAATGTAAAAATATATTCAGTAACATTTGTATGTCATCATTTTTTAAAATTATTTTTAATAAGCATTTTTTTTATTTTTGAGAGACAGAGAGAGAGAGAGTTTGAGCAGAAGAGGCCCAGAGAAAGAGGAAGATCCAGAATCTAAAGAAGTCTCCAGGCACTGAGCTACCTGTCAGCACAGAGTCTAATGCGGTACTCAAACCCACACACCATGAGACCATGACCTGATCCAAAGCCAAACACTTAACCGACTAGGCCACCCCGGTGACCCCATGTATGTCATCATTGATTTTCAAAAAAGGAGTCATACCAAGGATGCTAGGAAAAGAAGCACATTAAATTTAGACAAGCATCCACCATATTTTGAGTCAATGACTACATTAAAAAGTAATCCATTGTATAAATAGCTTACAGTAACATAACTGAGGACAGGCTGCTCAATATTTACAGCAAAGATGAAAGGCTATAATTGAGAAAATGGATTTAAAAGATAAGGACCCAAACTTGACTGTTTTGGCGAGAATCCAGCGGTGATGCAGGTAAATGTGAGAGACTGTGAGGGTCTGTTCACCTGTGACTCCGTCATCAGTTCACCTGGGAGACTACATATAACCTGAATAGAGTCACAAGGAGGCAAGTATGTTAGGTTAGTAATCAGTCTTACATGTCCTGGAATGTTTGAGATACATGTGCAGGATGACAGGCAACAGATGGAAGAACACGCATGGATTTGCTGTTATTGCGAACAGCCCTCCCAAAAAATGTCATGCTCAGCAGAGGAGTGGTCCTGACCTCTTGTATCCCTGGGGGCACAATTTCACCCCAAGGACAGAGGCATGATTTCAGGGGCACGTCCCTGGAATGTCACAAGAATGTAAGGACACTGAGTGGAAGGACATTTCCTGTGTCTTTTCTGAGGTTGAGATTAGTGCTGATTCCATGCAAGACACTGCATTCCCTGTCCATCAGAGAATCTTGTCCCTCCTGTCACC
>PJEM01015671.1:0-29056 GCA_004023845.1 Helogale parvula
ATTCATCAGGTGATGGACATTTAGACTCTTTCCATGATTTGGCTATTGTAGAAAGTGCCGCTATGAACATTGGGGTATATGTGCCCCTATGAATCAGCACTTCTGTATCCTTTGGGTAAATCCCCACCAGTGCTATTGCTGGGTCATAGGGGAGTTCTATCAATAGTTTTTTGAGGAACCTCCACACTGTTTTCCAGAGCGGCTGCACCAGTTTACATTCCCACCAACAGTGTAGGAGGGTGCCCGTTCCTCCACATCCTCACCAGCATCTACATTCTCTTGATTTGTTCATTCTAGCAACTCTGATGGGTGTGAGGTGGTATCTCAGTGTGGTTTTGTGTTTCCCTGATGCTGAGTGACGCTGAGCATCGTTTCATGTGCCTGTTGGCCATCTGGATGTCTTCTTTGGAGAAGTATCTATCCAGGTCTTCTGCCCATTTCTTCACTGGATTATTCATTTTTTGTGTATGGAGTTTAGTGAGCTCCTTGTATATTTTGGATACTAGCCCTTTATCTGATATGCCATTTGCCACTATCTTTTCCCATTCTGTGGGTTGCCTATTAATTTTTTTTATTGTTTCCTTTGCACTGCAGAAGCTTTTTATCTTGATGAAGTCCCAGTAGTTCATTTTTGTTCTTGATTCCCTTGCCTCTGGGGATGTGTCAAGTAGGAAATTGCTGCGGTTGAGGTCAAGGAGGCTTTTTCCTGCTTTCTCTTCTAGGGTTTTGATGGTTTCCTGTCTCACATTCAGATCCTTTATCCGTTTTGAGTTTATTTTTGTGAATGGTGTCAGAAAGTGGTCTAATTTCATTTTTCTACATGTTGCTGTCCAGCTCTCCCAACACCACCTTTTGAAGAGGCTGTCTTTTTTCCATTGGATACTCTTTTTTGCTTTGTCAAAGATTAATTGGCCATATACTTGTGGGTCCAGTTCTGGGTTCTCTATTCTATTCCATTGGTCCATGTGTCTGTTTTTGTGCCAATACCATACTGTTGTGATGATGACAGCTAGTAGAGGCTAAAGTCTGGGATTGTGATGCCCCCCGTTTTGGTTTTCTTCTTCAATATTACTTTGGCTATTCGGGGTTTTTTGCGGTTCCATACGAATTTTAAGATAGTTTGTTCTAGCTTTGAGAAGAATGCTGGTGCAACTTTGATGGGGATTGCATTAAATGTGTAGATTGCTTTGGGTAATAATGACATTTTAACAATGTTTATTCTTCCGATCCATGGGCATGGAATGCTTTTCCATTTCTTTGTGTCTTCTTCAATTTCCTTCATAAGTCTTTTATAGTTTTCAGCATACAGGTCTTTTACATCGTTGGTTAGATTTATTCCTAGGTATTTTATGTTTTTTTGTGCAATTATGAATGGGATCTGTTTCTTGATTTCTCCTTCTGTTGCTTCATTTTTGGTATATAAGAATGCAACTGATTACTGTACATTGATTTTGTACCCTGCAACTTTACTGAATTCATTGATCAGTTCTAGAAGGCTTCTGGTGGAGTCGATCGGGTTTTCCATGTAGAGTATCATGTCTACGAAAGGGGAAAGTTTGACTTCTTTGCCAATTCTGATGCCTTTTATTTCCTTTTTTTTGATGTTGTAGGTGAGGGAGAAAAGGGAGGAGTCAGAAAAGACCTCAGGGATTTTGGTCCTAGCAGCTGAAGCAATGGAAGCTCCATCAACTAGGATGGTAAAATTGGTGGAAGATTCATTTTTATTGGGACTATCAGGTGTTCTGTTTGGCTCTGTTAAGAGTCTGTGATGTTTCATAGAATGGTGAATGGAGTCACCGAGTGGGCAGCTGGATACACAGGACTAACAATCTGGGGAGCATTCAAGAGAGAGACATCCAAAAGTGGTGAGCTGGGGTGGAACTTTGGATCACAGGTAGGAGGGGGATATTAATGTTATAGTGGTGATGCTCTTAATAGGTTAGGAAGATGGTACCCAGGATTGGGCACCGTTGTTGAGTGTGGAGGGCACAAAGGTGAGGAGAGGATAGTCTGACAGGTGATCAAGGCTTCCCTGGGATGAGTGGATGTGAGATGGATGTGAAGGCAGAATAGTCATTGAGTCAAGATGACACTGAAGGCAAGGGTCCTGCTTATTCTTACTACTGTACAGAATCAGCAAGATTCGGTGGTGAGCTTTGGTGGGGTCTGGGGTTTTTCAGTCTTGCTGGTGGATAAGATCTGAAGCAAAGGTTGTCATCAGTGAGAGACACTATGCCAGGCATGGGGGACCAGTGGTATGGGGGTTTTAATGAATGTTTTGTAGAGAATGGTGGGGAATGGCTGTTGAGGGGATAGCAGTGCAGCACGGAAGTGGAAGTGAGCCATGAGTGTTTTAAACTCACTTGTAATTCTGAGTGCTTAATATTGAAGAAAGGTTCAGAGGTAGGCTGTGAGGTCTTCAAAGCAGTGTTTGGAACTTTCCCTGACTGTGGCATCCATTAGAGGTCTGGGGTTGTTCTGGGTCATGTTTGAATTGGTTAAACACTCTTTGGATGCCATGTGCCCAGTACATGGGTGAAAGGGGGCAGGGAGGTGGTGGTCACTGTGGGGTCTGGAGATGTGAGTGTATGGTCCACAGAATGAAGTACATATAGAGGGGAAGTGTGTCCTGATGGCTCCAGGGCCTTGCTACTGGCGACTGAGGGTGGAGTTGTGAAGCCAGGTTTGGTTGTATCTGGGAGTCATGATCTTGGGGGCCCCAGGGTTGTTGCCTGGCAGGTGGGTTTGCACCCTGCAGGCCAGGCCCACTGCTGAGATGGGGTCTATCTGCCCACCTGCCTGTTGGTGAGGTCTGAGTAGAGTATTAATATGAGCAAGGGGAGGGCATAGGCATCAGCGGGACCAAGGACTGGTACGTCCTCTGAGAAGCGGATCTCCGGACGAAGATGAGTTTGTACTGTGGGACCTCAGGCTACTCCTGACTTCATCTGTCCCTATCGTGACAGGCACTGTGACATCTGAGAACATGCTTTTGCATCTGTGGGGGGAGTGGCAGTTCCTGGATGGGTTTCAGAGATGCCCGTACTACAGTGCGAGTCTGAAGAACTTTACATTTATATGCTCATATCCTCACTGGGCAAGGCAGCCATGCCCTCCCCAGTGCCCTGTTCTAAGCTTTGCATCCCCACTGTCCACCCCTGTTTTCCCCAGACGGTGCTCTGTCCTCCTCACATCAGGACCGTGGACACTGTTCCCCATTCCTGAGCGGGGGCTGAACTGTGTGCACTGACCTCTTCCCTCCTCACACCACAGCGTCAGCCTCATGGGAGGATTCAGGGTCAGCACTCTGAGAGTGAGCCTAACGATCCGCCTTGCTTGCCCTCTCCCTGGCCAGTTACTGTGTTTAGGTCCAAGGCACCTCTGTTCCTCAGGTCTTACTCTCTTACTTTAAGTGACATTTCCTTGTGCCAGCTCGTGCCAGGAATTATTTGCATTCTCATGGCCTCTACTTAACCGGACCATGAGGTGCTTTTCAAGCCTCCTGCTCAGTTCTCTTTATAGTGTGTAGATCTCTTCCGTGGTCTGTTGTGTGCTGAGTTGCCCTGGCCCAGTAGTGACCACTCACCTGGCAGTGTCCCCTTCAGTGCTTGCTTCCTCCATGTCCCATGTAGTTGCCTAACTAGGGCTTCAGAAGTGTCCTTTCTCCACAGGATGGACATGACCTTAACCATGACAGGGTGGGCTCAGAGAGGGCCTGGCCCTGGTGGATGGCAGCCGGGGAGTGTGTGACATCAGGGCTATGTTCGGATCATACCAGCAACCTATCCTTCCCAACCAGGGTGGCCATACCTCATTTCTCCCTTTCCATTGTTGATACTGTGCTGACTTGTTGAAGCCCAGGGGAAATCTCGAATATCTCTGTATTCCACATTCTGTCCATCCCTCTCTACACTCATTCTGAAGTGCTCTGCCACACTAACCAGCTTATGTTGTGCCCTAAGCTGTACAGTATACTGACATTGGCCTTGAACTTCCACTCATTTGTTGCAGTTGGTTCTTCCTGGGCTTTCACATGCCTCTGCATGGCCTTAAATGTCACTGGAAGACAAGTCCCTGCTGAAAGCCTTTGGTGGAAGAAGAAGTTGTGCATCTGCTTTGCTTCCCTGTGCCACACCCTGTCCTGTGTGCTTCTGGGGAAGCCTCTGCTGTTCTGTGACCTTACGGTCTCAGTAATGCTCAGCAGCCACATCTGCAGCCAGAGCCCCACTCCCAGTTCTTGAAATGAATCCCCTGGACTTATTTCTGGTTGTAATTCAATCGAGTAATTCAACTGAATGTGATTCAGTGAGTCAGTGTGGACACATTCCTCCAATAATGTCAGCACATACTCCACTGTTACTTCTTCGCTTTAAGGTTATCGGTGCGGAGCAGAGATCAAAGAGACACCTTATGAACAGAGTGTTTCTGTAGGAACAGCACAGATCGGGATTCCCAAGGCGGGTCCCTTCATCCAGAAGGTCCACCCCCGTGATATGTGTATCCCTATCTTGAAACACATTTTACACTTGGCTAAGCACCATGGGAAATGTTTGGACAGAAACTGTTTACAAGAAAACAGCATGTACCAAGCCATTTTATTTTAATGCAAACCTTCAGTGTCACCAGTAGCAGCATTTTGGTGAAAAATTGCAACATGGAAAGAGCCTCGTGTGTGAAGAGCTGCAAGTTCCATGTGTTAAGGAAGACCTTTACCTGTGGGGAGGTTAGGAAGGACTTCCTGGCCACCTCGGACTATTGGTATAGGTAGGGCACTTCTACCGGGGAGGGGGCAAACAGACCCATCAAGTGTGTGTTGGTAGAAAAAGTCATTACAACTGTGAAGAATGTAAGCCTTCATCTACACAGACACACTTGCTCAGAATCAGGGTATCTGCACTAGAGAAAATCCTTAGAGTGTAGTGAGTACAGGACATCTTTTGGCTATAGCCTCACCTTCAGTCATCAATGGGGAGTCCACACTGCAGAAAGACCATAGTTGTGGAGGAAGTGTGAAATTTCCTTGTTCAGTATAACAAAAATGGATCAAAACCTCTGTGAGTAGCCATCTGCCTGACTTGAATCTCATACATCCACACCTCCGTAGAGGGAAGATTCCCTATAAATTCCAATCATGTGGAAAGCAAGTGTGGGCATGTTGCACTTTCTAACCAGCCCAGGGTTCTTTCCAGATTCATGTCATTGCCAATTTGTGTGGCCAAAGCCACTTCATCTCAGCCACCTGGCAGGTTCCCTTCAGGGAAGCTGGCATCTGTTCTGCCTTTTATTGGAGCAAAGTAGGAATGGCCTGAGCCCTTAGGAGGTCCATGTCCCCTTCCCTCTGACTAGTTGGCATGGACCTCACCTAGTGTTGGTCCAGAGGAAACCAAATGAATTCTACTGGCAGCTTGCTAAGAGCTACCGTCTTCAGGCACATTTGTCTCTGTGATGAATTTTTCCCAATCCCAAGTCTCCAACGTGGGGACTGCCTATCACATATTGCTTTGGTTTGTACCATAAGAATGACCTTATTGTTTAAATATTCTCTAAATTTGGGGTTTCTAGCTACTATGCAGTGGTTTATAATAGATTTGGGCTTTTCAAGCATTACAATTTTTGTCAAGTCCCGAACTCTGTGTGCCTGTAAAGGAACAGTATGGGAGAAAATGGCACCTCAGTGTTGGCAAATTTGCATTGCTGCCCAGAGCCTCTTGGTAAAGATGTGTTATTCTAATTTATGGCCTGGGCACCTGTGTGATTAGTCTCCAGATATCCGCATTTGGCCTCCTTAAAGGGCAGCCGAGTCTCTACCCTTGAACAGGGGTCTTCCATTTCCTAGAGCCCTCTCAGTAAATCTTGGCCTTTTCTCCTGGAGTCAGGTGGAGAGCCCCCTTTCCTAGACCTTGGGAATCTAAATTTCCCAGAACGCTCGGCGCTGAAGACAGCGTCGCTGAGCCAATGAAGGCTTAGAAAAGATGTGTTTCCGTTTGAGCACAAAGGGTTGGGCGGGATCTCCGGTATCCAGTCAGTGGTCAACGTTTTGGCCGTTGGCAGGTTTCTTCGCCTTGTGAGACGTTCCAGAAGGCCGGGTCGCGCACGGAAGGAGGCTTTGTCCCCGCTGTACGGAGGCGAGTCTGGAGTCGGGGACCTCGTCGCCAGCCAGGCCAGCACAGGACCTCTGGGCCCGCGCCCACCCGGGTCGCTCAGCTGTCATCCCTTCACTCCGCCTGCAGAGTCCGATGGCGGCGGCTGCGCCCCGGGACCCGGCTCAGGTAAACGCGCGGCCGCCGCGGCCTCCCTGCTCGCAGACCCTCGAGGCCCCAGCGCGGGGCGCCTGCTCGCGTCCCCGCGGCCCGGGTCCCCGGTGTCCCGGCCGGGGAGGCGCCGGCGTGACGGGGTGCGGGGGCGGGCTGGTGCAGGGGCTGGGGAGGGGGGCCGAAGCGGGAGGATTCGGGGACGTGGGGTGCGCCTTTTGCCCTCGGGGGACACATGGTGTGCGGCGGGATCACGGGGAGGAAGGGGACAGGCGGGCGGGAGGGTTGTCCATTCATGTGAGGACTCTAGATGGCAGGGAGAGTTCTGGCCAAAGGAGGGACGGGATCTCCGTGAGAGGCGAGGGGGGGTGAAGACCTTGAGGTCCTGGGAGGTTGGGTCTTTGCTCAAGGTCACATCTGGTAAAAAGCAAAATTGAGTAAGTACTTAGGCACAAAGAATAGAAGCCGGCCTGATGTCAACTGGCTGGAGTCCCAAGTCCCTGTCAGGGGTTGTACGCAGATGCTCCCTTTTCTGGCATCCGTTGTAAACGGAGGTGAAAGGTTAACCCAGGGCTGAATGCCAGGACATGCAAGTGCCTAGAGGTAAAACGGAAGTCAGGGATGCTCAAAAACCACAGGTTTCCTTTCGGGTAGGAATAAATAGCAAGTGGATAGGTGTCATAAGAGTGGCTGCCCGAGATGTTGGGTGTGTGTTCTAGGAGTACGAGAGGTTTTGATCCTAGGAAGGCGACGTTACCAAGGTCTAGAAGACTTCATCTGGCTTCAGAGAGGAAAACAGACTATGGACTTGAGGGAGCAAGAAGGACAGGCGTTGTGCCGGCTACTGCTGTAGTCCGGGTGAGGGGTAACGACCAAGGTTGTTGCTTAGGAAATGCTTGTGTTCTGGCTGCATGTTAGAAAAAAAATTTTTAATGTTTTATTTTTGAGGGGGGGAGAGAGAGACAGAGCATGAGTGGGGGAGGGACAAAGAGAGAGGGAGACACAGAATCTGAAGCAGATTCCAGGCTCTGAGCTGTCAGCACAGAGCCTGACTCGGGGCTTGAACTCAGGAACCGTGAGATCATGACCTGAGCCAAAGTTGGCTACTTAACGGACTGAGTCACCCAGATGCCCCTGTCTGTGTGCTTTTAAAAGGGGCAACTAGACTTTCTGATGTGAACAGTGAGAAAAGAAAAGAGATAATCAGTGATGACTAGAGATTTTGATCTTAGCGGTTGTAGGGATGGAAGCTGCATCAATGGGCTACTGGGCTCCAGTCCTTGGACCTAGTGACAGTGGAAACGAGCCGGACCCACGGTTTTAAAATACAGACAAGGCTTTATTGGGGCCGCAGCTGGAACTGAAGGGAGACACCGTCACAACAAAGGTGTTAGATTGGCTTTCCAAAAAATAGAGAATTTTAAGGGACTTAGGCTGGAAAAGGAGTGACATGTAAGCATGTCAGGGTGGGGAAATAGAAGGATTTGGGTGCGCAGGTGCAGTTGGCAGAACATGCTTCTTCATACATTAGGTATTTCCTTTGTAGTTAAGCCTCCACCTCTGGGCGTGATTTTTAGATTGTTATGAGATAAAGGTAGCTCTTGGTCACTCCATGATCCATCTGTGCAGGTGTGGGGGGGGCCAAGCTCCAGCTGGTCTGGGCGGCAAGAGCTCGTCCTCCAGGCAGTCTTTCTGCTTGAGGGGTACTTTTGGTTTCCATCACGGGATGCTATGCCTCTGTGGGTTTGGCCTGAATTATGAGATAAGCTGGAAAGAAGAGCCTAAGAAAAATGCAGGTCAAAGGCTGGAGGATACAAGGGGGTGAGAAGTAAAGGTCAGGTCTTGGGATCTAGCTGGTGGCACATTCAGATGAGCAAGTTGACATTCATAAGGGTATCAGGAGCTTTGTTTTGTCCATGTTAGGAGTCTGAGGTGTTTCAAAATCCCTGGAGGCATCCAATGAATGGCTTACAGGTCAGGAAATTTGGGGAGGGATTCAGGTTAGAAACATCCAAAATGTGGAGACTACAGTGTGGACCAAGAGGAGTGAGTGGCGGGTCATATTTAGGCAAACTTGAGATTGTGGTGGCAAAATTATTTGGGGGACGTGTGTGGAGGGTGAGGGCCAGGACTGGGTCTCTTGCTTGGATACCTGGGTGATGGATGTGGGCTGCACAAATGCAGGTAAGTGGACCTGAAGGTTTGGTGACCAAAGCTTCCAAGGGGAGAGTGGATTTGCAGTGGATGCAGAGACGAGGGCTGATGGACGAAAGACGATGCCCAGGCCGGAACTGGTGTTTATTTTGTGAGGACTTTTGATGTGTTTCATTCATCCTGGTCCGGGAAAATAGGGTCACCTGTGAGAATCACTAGGCCTGCGGTGGGCAGTCAAAGGGGTTGGTCTTGAAGGTTAGGGGGACAGAGAAAATTTTTGTTTGCTCAGGTGATAGCGAGTGCATTAAGGAAATAGGATGGGTCTACGGATACGTGAGACCTGCCCATGGCTCTGTGGGCTTAAGTCTGAGGCAAGGATCAGAGCCACAGGATGAGGCTTTCATAAAATGATTTGGAGTAACACTGCTGTGGGGGCCTGTATAAGGTCAGCGGTCTTACGGGGTCCTGTTTGAGTTTGCCACGTGTATGGTGGGTGTTGTGTGCCAAATTGTGGCATAAGGCCTAAACCCTGCGTGATATGCTTTCTTGACGTGTGGTGATACCGAGCGCTCTCAGATGGCCTGAGTACAAATTCCGCTCCCCACGCTGCTTCGTGGGGTGAGATGTCCTAGCCTCACAGCCCTTTTCATAAAGGGAGCAGGGCACGGGTCCTGCTCATCTCCTACCGGCCCACAGACTTACTCAAACAAGCCAGTCACATCCTCCTATGGGAGTCAGAGGGCTTACAACCTTTCCATCATACAAGGATAGCGTCTCCCAGCCCACTATTTCATGCTTTTCCAGAATGCAGCCCCTATGTGGCCCTATGGTGTGTGGTATCCTGTTCTCAGAGGGGTGAATTTGTGATAAATAAACTGCTGTCAGTCACATCTGCCCAGTCTCAGGTGTTATGTGTTAGGCCATCACCATAATCTAGGGGTGGGGTTAGAAGGAAGCAGTTTACATATAGATAACTCTGGGCAGGTCAGGGAGCTTCCTATGGAGTGGGACAGTGAGGTGGTGGCAGCCGCAGTCATTTGGCTGTGGGTTATGGGGACTGAGGGATGCGCAATCTAAAGAATGATGTGGGCTTGGAGAGGGAGCATGTCAGATGGTCCTAGGGCTCTGCATCGCTAATTGTGACAGTGACATACCAGGGGAATTGCTGGTCAGGAGGTTGTGGATCCCTGTATGCCAGGCCAATGGCTTAGATATGTATTTGTCCACCTGTCTCTTATTGGGGGTGGTTGAACCCAGTAGCCCATGGGACCATGAGGAGACAACGCCAGTGCTACCAGGGCCTGATTTCTCCTCCAAGTTGGGAGCCTCGAGAGATGGATGGTCATGGGGAAATGTGCAGGAAAAGGGATTGTGGCTTCTCAGAAGTAGACTGTGGCTGCCTGTCATCATGCAGGGCAGTGTGACCTTTGAAGATGTAGCTATAGTTGTCTACACCATAAGCAAGATGAAGTAGGTTTACTATCACTGTTCCTGAATTTTGAATCAAAATATCCTGGAAGGCTAAATGACATGAAATGTGAGCTTATAAATCTGTAAAGTTGATTAGATAAATCGGGAGATGTTCTAGAGGGAAATTAAAGCCTAGAGATTATACTTGGAACATTTGTTTTTCTTGCCCAGCAGGTAAGGCAGGACTGAGACCCAGTGTCCCTGCGGAGAGGGAGGTCTCCTCCCATGAGGAGACCAGCTTAGAGGCATCCATCAGACCATGTTTCAGGTTCATAAACAGGGTTACTCGAAAAGATAAAGTAGAAGAAAGTAAAAGGCGACTGACATATTCATCAGAATAAGATCTGGCTCTTGTCTCACTGAGATGAGAATAGAGCTCGGGGCTTTGGTTCCGCAGGAAGGTCTAGGGGAAAGGCCGCGCCTGGGAACATGGTGGCCTTGTTGCTTGTGCGTAAGCAGGACGAGGCCAGAGCACATAATGTCGATGGAGGACAACATGCATATATATATATATATATATATATTTTTTTTTAGTTTTTGTTTATTTTGGGCCCATTTACTTTCATAGCAGCAAAGTTATTTAGTGGAGATGTGGGCTGCAGGAGAAGAAACCAGTGAGTGACCCTTTGGGGACTTCATTCTAAGCTCCATCCACTGCAAAGTAGTGTGGCAGAGCTTAAGGTTCTGAAAGCCACTCAGAAGCAGGTATTGATGGGAAAAACCTTCTGCCCCTTCTGTGAAAATAAAGACAAGTTAATACCCAGCATCATTCCAGAAAGTCTCTCCATCCAAAAGCTGTCATTGGCTGAGAAATCTCATTAGAGAGACACCTTATGGAGTTTAAAGATAAGTTGGTTGTAATTCAAGTCTGTCAGTAAGTAGCACCTTCTGTGCTTTGAGCAAAGTAAAATTATAAAAATAATATAAATAAAGCATTTCCAAGGATCCCACATCCAGTATGGTTGAGGAAGATAATATCCACATTTTAGGAGAAACCATTTTATCAATTTAAAGGACTTGGATTGATTTTTCTTGAATCAGAGAAATATGCAAACTTTAAAATAAAATTGGATTGGGGCAACTGAAAGTTGGTGGAACATGTGACTCTTGATCTCAGGGTTGTGAGTTTGAGCCCCACATTGGGTATAGAGCTTCCTAAATAAATAAATAAATAAATAAGGCTTATCATCATTATACTCAGTGATTTTTCACATAACTGACTTTTCCAACTCAATATAACATAAACATTAACATCAGGTCTTTGATACACACAAATTTAATTTTGGAAGTTTTTTGTAATTTTCATGTTGACTTATTTTGAGAAAGAGAGAAAGCGCATGCAGGAGTGGAAGAGAGAAAAGGAGAGAGAGAATCCCAAACAGGCTCCATGCTGTCAGTGCATAGCCCGACACATGGCTTGATCTCATAAGCCGTCAGATCACAACCTGAGCTGGAATCCAGAATCCAGAGTCGGATGCTTAACTGACCGAGCCACCCAGGCACCCGTGACAAAGATTGAAACGAATCTGACGTGCTGTCAGTGGAAGACTGAACAAGTAATGTCGCCTAAGTGACGCATACATGACGCATACTGAGAGGAGGAAGTCCTCTCAACTGCGACAGCCCCAGAACATACTGTGAGG
Source organism: Helogale parvula (assembly GCA_004023845.1). NCBI lineage: Eukaryota > Metazoa > Chordata > Mammalia > Carnivora > Herpestidae > Helogale > Helogale parvula. Next base: position 11,519 of record PJEM01015671.1, read on the forward strand.
TGACAAAGATGTTGTGCAGGTCGCTTTATTTTTCTAAGAATGGAAGGAAAATTTATTTTCATGTTTTCTCTTGAGCGTCATTATGAGTTGATTGGTTGATACTATAGGAACCCATTGAATATATTTATGTTGACTTGATGAAAATAGAGATAAGGAGATACTATGTTTTTGGAATGTCATATAGAGAGAAGTAGCTCCATATGAAGGTTAGTGGCTCCACAATGAATAATTCTACCCAAGTACCAAATCTAATTTTGATCCCACCCACTGATTTTAAGTGACTCTTTAAAGGAACAGTGGGGCATTGAGGATTATATTAGAAGATATTATGAGGAAGCAGTGAGCCAAATTAATATATGTGAAATTCTGTAAGATATATGAACCCTTTCTTAAGATGTAGTATATTAAGATAAAAGGGATAAGATATATGTAGAATATAATAAAATTAAGAGAACATATAAATATGATACAATGGTCAGAAAAATATTTGAATGCTGATTCCAACCAACAACTCTTAATATTTAATGAACACAGCAGAATTTGAATACTGACTTGGTATTTGATGATTTTAAGCAACTACTATTCAATATACATGTAATAAAAATACTGCATGTTAAATATTTTTTATAAAAAAATTCTTTTGTAAATATTCACAGAACTGTTTAGAGGCACAATTATATGGCTTCTTAAATTATCCTTAACATGAATTGACTTTGGAGGGAAGTTGGGTGGGTTCATAAATGAAATGAGTTTGGCAGAGGGTAGGTATTGTGAAACTATGTTGTGGGTTCACATGGTTCGTTTTATTAACCCTTTCTCTTCTGTAGATGTCTGAAAATTTAAAGTTATAATTAAAATGTCATTATTTCGGGGCGCCTGGGTGGCTCAGTCGGTTAAGCGTTTGGCTTCGGCCCAGGTCATGATCTCACGGTTCGTGGGTTCGAGCCTCGCATTGGGCTCTGTGCTGGGCTCTGTGCTGGCGGCTAGCTCAGAGCCTGGAGCCTGTTTCAGATTCTGTCTCTCCCTCTCTCTCTGACCCTCCCCTGCTCATGCTGTATCTCTCTGTCTCTCAAAAATAAATAAAAAGCATTAAAAAAATTAAAAAAATAAAATAAAATGTCATTATTTCAATAATTAACAAATGCAGATAAAATATTTTTCCTGTTTGCTAAAATGATTTCTTCCTAGGGCATGATTCATCCTTATATTGCATTATTTAGCCTTCAGCTTTGAGAGTATTACATTGAAGTTTCTATTACTCTGCTTCTCATCTTTTTTCCTAAGCAAGAATCAGTAATTTATATGCTTTCCACTTTGGGAGGAGAGGTCAAGGAAAGGAGTAAAGTCAGCCACGTGGGTAGCGCTTGCATGCTGGAGAAGAGAATACCCAACTAAGTGAGCTGTTATTTTATATTTATGATCAGTTTTTTACTTGTTAAGCAGCTCATCAAATCCAGATTATTGTTTTTTAAATTAGACTTTATAATTTTAGGGCAGTTTTATGTTCCCAGCAAAACTGAGTGGAAGCTACTGAGGTATCCCGTACACACCTCCCCCCCAAAAGCACACACCTCCCTGCTATCCACATCCCGCATCAGAGTGTCTGTAGAAGGACACTTCGGGACTAAATTGGCGCATCTTACTTTCAGGGGAAGTGACAGCAGAATCCCCACCTCACAGCTCTGTGGCTTAAACTTTGGAGGTCAGCTCAGACAAAGTTGTCGCTGCTCAGAGGACGAGGGGGCAGCTGCAGTAGAAACCCTCGCAGACCTGGAGCAGCCGCTGAAGCCCAGGGGCCATCGAAGCACTTTTACATGCGCCGGAGAAACACTGGAACCTTGAGACTGTCATCCGCCTTCACTACCCCTGCCCTCTGCGCTCCGGAATCTGTCACTCGAGCTTTCCCTTATCAGTGAGGTGTCTATTCTAAGTGGAAGCACACTTGTGACAGCACTGCAGCTGGTGTTAAAGGTTAACTGGCTTTGAGTTGACACGCTCTACTTGCTGACCTGAGAGCCTTGATCTGTAACAGGTAATTTACTTTCTTTGAGATTTGCAGACCACTAGCCTCGAGGAGGGAAGAACCAGAACTTTCCCTGGCCACAGAGGCCAAGCAAGCTGTTTGAGGCCACCTCAGCTTTCTGATTAGCCTAGAAATTTTACTTATTTATTTATTGTAGCAAAACGTTTTCCTTTAGGTCACAGACGTTTTTCCTGACTTCCCTTTGTGTATCTGTAGACCTTGCCTTCCTTTGCAGAAAGAACAGAGTCCTGCATATCACGTAGCCAGAACCGGACCCCACCACACAGCTACCAAGCACCGAGACACCATTTATAACGGGCACCGTCCGCTGCACCCTCTTTGCTGAGGACCCTAAACCCCTTTACCAACCTCTGGGCCGGGCAGAGACCTCAGAGTCGGCTTCTGGACCGGAGTCCGCTTCTTCCCAGGTTCCCAGCCTTGTGAATCAAGCTCAAATTCCTCTCCAATTAAAACTGGTCTCTGGAGTAATGATCTTCAGGCAACTGGCAGCCGAACTTGGGCTCAGTAACACTTTCTTTGTGCTGATCTCAGAAATTTGCTATAGACCTAAAATTACTTGTGAAATAATGCGCACCCAGCTCCCCAGGACCAGCATGAAGTACGTGGGGTGTGCACGTTTGTACTGGTCACAGGCGGTTTTCAAAGACTTCATTCATGGGGGTCTCTAGAGTCACAGAACCAATATACAGACAGGGAGAGAGAGAAACTTTCTATTCCTTTTTTCCTCAGTAATATTGGCTTAGTGGAGACGTGAGAGAGAAAGGGAGAGAGATTTTAAAGGAATTGGCTCACAAAAATGTGGAGGCTGGAAAGTCCAGTCTTAGGGGGAAGTCGGAGACCCAGGGAATAGCGGATGCTGAGCCCTAGTCTGAAGCCGGTCCAGAGACAGAACTCCCTCTGTCTGTGGAATCCCTGACTGTCCCCTTCTCATGTGAAAATATACCGCATGTTCCAGCTTTTTGCTTTGTTTGAAGATTCTCTCTCCTGATGATCACACTGGCTTAACAGAGGCAGGTTCTTTGCCCGATACTGTCTCACTCCTACTTCTCGTATACAGGAATAAGGCTTGACACGCATTGCTTGCTTAACATGTACCTATTGCAGCAGTGAATAAAAATGTACCTGCTTGGCCCATGTTCATTTTTAAGACTGTGAAGTGTTTTCTACTTCTTTATTTTTGTCTTCCAGCCTGCAGTGGTGCACAAGTAAAGGAATTTAAAGTAATATTTTGTTAGGTAAAACACTTGGGTTGACCAGAAATACATCCTAGGAAATGAATTTTTTGTCTTAGCTGTCTTCTCTCAATGATTAGACCTTGTCTTGCTTGTCATTTTGACCTGGTGTTGTTCAGGCATTTTAGATATGTTATGGGCTGGCTGTTTCTCTCAAAAATTAAAAAAAATTTTTTTAACTTTTTTATTTTGTAAGTTTATTATTTTTGAGAGACAGAGAGAGAACATGAGCAGAAGAGGGGCAGAGAGAGAGAGAGAGGGGAAGAGACAGAATCTGAAGCAGGCTCCAGGCTCTGAGCTATCAGCACAGAGCCCGCCGCGGGGCTCGAACCAATGACCCATGAGATCATGACCTGAGCTGAAGTCGGACACCCAACCAACTGAGCCACCCAGGTGCCCTGCTCTCAGTAAATTTCTTAATCACTTCTAATAGTTCTCAATAATGTGATCATTTTACAAGTGTCTCTGAGATCATTTCAAGGGCTCGTAAACACACTGCCAAAGCAAAGCACATTTACATGTGAAGTAGTAATCTCTTCCCAGAAAGGAGATGACCTCATGTTGTCCCAAAAGGTTATTTAAGGGGTAAAATGCTCCCTTTGCACATGTACAAAAATATGAATTTGGAAGTTTTTGGCTTATAATGGTATTTATGCCATGACATTGGAGGAGATCGCCGATAAAATACGTGTAGATTGTGAAGACAGAGACGACTAAAACTTGAGTGTTCAGGAATTCTGTTACTATTGGATGGGAGAAAGTGAAGAATCAGAAAACGTAAGTTAAAAATACAAAAATTATCAAGACCTGGTGAGAGGAATTTTAACCAAAATCTTAAATGTCATTGTTCTGTTTAGAAGTTTGCTCATGACATTGGATCTTTGAAGATAAAATTGCAAATAGAATGAGAATTGCATAGCAATTGAGATACAGAAAAAGAAACAACATTCTTAGAAATTTTTTAAACTTTTTAAAAAATGTTTTATTTATTTTTGATACAGAGAGAGACAGAGCATGAGAGGGGGAGGGGCAGAGAGAGAAGGAGACACAGAACCAGAAGCAGGCTCCAGGCTCTGAGCTAGCTGTCAGCACAGAGCCCGATGCGGGGCTCGAACCCACAAACATGAGATCTGACCTGAGCCGAAGTCGGAGGCCCAACCGACTGAGCCACCCAGGCGCCCCTACATTCTTAGAATTTTTTAATGTTTATTTTTGAGAGAGAGAGAGAGAGAGAATGAGCAGGGGGAGAGGAGAGAAGGAGCAGAGAGAGAGGGAGACCAGAATCCGAAGCGGGCTCCAGGCTCTGAGCTGTCAGCACAGAGCCTGACACGTGGCTCCAACTCACCATTCGTGAGATCATGACCTGAGCCAAAGTCCGATGCTTTACTGACTGAGCCACCTGGCGCCCCCCAGAAAACACTCTTAAAAAGTTGAGTTGTAAAGGGTGTGAGAAATAGTAGAAGCAGGAAATGTACTGGATGAAAGAATGAAGTATAATTGTTTTAAGGTGTCCAGCAAAGCTTTTTTTTTTTTAAGTTCTCATTTAAGTAATCTGTGCACCAAACGTGGGGCTCAAATTCACAACCCCAAGATCAAGAGTCACATGCTCTTCCAACTGAGTCAGCCAGGCGCCCCCAGCATAGCTTATTTCTGAACTGACTGAGAGCAATGATGGGGGAGAATGTGGTTAAACAACTGGTCTCTGCCAACTCCTCGGGGCTTCTCTCTAAAGAGTTCCTTCAGACGGTGTTGACTTTGGAAGGAAATATTTTCTAGGTGACATTGGACATAAACTTGTCCCGTGTTTTCACAGAGGGGCAGAAGGACCTGTCTCAGCACTATGTCTTCTCAGCTGGCTTCCAGGCCAATAAGCTTGGCCCCAGTATTCTGAGGTGGGTGGAGCTAACAATGATGTCTCCAAAGTGCATTGGATTCTGCTCTTTCCTCTGGTGGGTCCTGTAACTCCTGCTACATTCCTTTCTTGCTGTGAATAGACAGGAGCAATAAAAAGGAAAAACAACTCCAGAGAAAAAAAAGATTCGTGGAAACTGTTATGCAGGCTTTCCAGAAAGATATATTGGCCCAGTACACGCATTCATGTTGTTCTTCTTTCGCGTTGTGTATTCTCACTTCGTGGTCTACAAGTGGCTCAAGGGACTTCTGCACAGTCATCCCAGCCGCCTTTCCCCTGGTCTTTCTCGTAAGCAGCATTCTTATCCCGGTGAGACAAAAGCCACATTCACCATTCTCATCCTGGTGCATACGTTTGTCACCTTTTACTCTCTTTTATCTTTCTGAAATATGAACCTACAGCATGGTCTGATGAACGGCTCTACGCTGATTTCTTCTGGCTCCCTGACATTTGTCCCTTTGTGCTCCTAGGTAGTGACACCCAGGTCTCTTAGTTATACTTTGCTGGCTCAGCAAGAAAAACAGATGGTCCAAGTATAGTTTCCGGGCTCTGCGTTCTCTCTAGAACATCTCACCTTTTTTTTCCAATAAACTTTATATATTTGTAGGCCCAGATTTAGTTTAATCTGAGATGCTTTGATTCATAGGTGAATAACAAAGATCATAACTCTGCTGCATATTGCGGATAGTGCAGAAAACATGAACGCTACTCATTCAAAGGTTATCTTCTAAAACTGCATGATGTTGTTGGCTAGGGGTGCAGGTAATTTTATGATCTAATGTGGGGAAGGTTCAGAATATAGGAGTTGAGAGTATTAAACCACATCCGATTAGAAATTTATGCTGACACTTAAGATTCTAATTAACAAAGCATAGTGGCGGGGAAGGGAGGGTTTCACTTGGAGAAAAACGACCCGGGAATACTCCGAGTTGGAAAGGCGCATGGAATTCAAAGAACTGAAGGAAGACCAATGAGTTTTTAGTACAATGTACGATGGGGACCATGGTGAGAAAAGAAGCATAGAAAATGGGTGGGGCTTTTCCTACCAGGTATCAGAGGACACCTGAACTGAACTGTAAGAATGATCATAACTTTGGGTAAGGGAGCTGATGGGGTTAATCAGATGGGATAAATAGTGTTGTTAATGATAAAATGTTAAATATCCAAATAAATTTATTAGTCTTTACATTTTAGGAGCTTTTAATATTTGTTTTAATTGAAAGGTTTTTGTTTTAAATATTTCTTATAAGTGCATTTATAGTATTTAGTGGGAAGCTTTTGGAAATTATGTTTTCATTAGTAATTATTGTGAGCCATTGGCACCTGGATGACACTTTCCGAAAGTTGTTCTTTTTCTCTTTATTACATGTCTTGAGTAAGCCACTTACCTTTATTACCACTAACAGATTTATTAATGCAATATTAACATTTGAAGCCCTAAGCCAGAATGTGTATTTGGAGAAAGAGCATTCATAGAGGCAAGTGAGGTTAAATGAGAGCATAAGGATGGGGCACTACTTCATTAGGGCTGATTTCTTCATAAGAGTAGGCACCAGGAGTATGGTCACAGAGGGGAGAAGGCCCTGTGGGGTGCAGCAAGATGGCCATCCACAAGCCAAGGAGAGAGGCCTTAAGAGAAAGCTTCATCTTCAACTTAGAGCGTCCAGAACAGTGAGAAGATAAATTTCTGTTCAAGCTGCTTCAGTCCATAATATTTTGTTCTGGCAATCCTATTAGGCTAGCAGAATTGTCATTTAATGTGTTGTTCTTACCAAATAAGTAAGCTGGACATCCAGAAAGATACAGTTAGGGGACACAATTGTCACAATTCTAAAAAAGGCTACATCTTCCCTGGCTGGCTCAGTCAGTGGCACACATGACTCTTGATCTCAGGAGGTTGTGGGTTCCAGCCCCACGTTGGGTGTAGAGACTACTTTAAAAAAAAAAAAAAGGTTACACAATTATAAATTAGCTACTATAAAATTTAGAGGGTTTAGTATAGAGCTTACAATTTTACTTCTACTTCTGTTGATCTTTGCTTCCACTTCTCAAAATCACTCTATGATACAGGTAAGAGCAGTTTTCTGTGGGAGCCAGAAACACTTCCTGTTTGTCCACCTGCGTCAGGGTGGCGTAATATGCCTTTTCTTGCTTTTCTATTAGGGTTCTGTATAAGTCTTTTTCCATCTTCCTGACAAACACAAAACTGAGTAATGCTTCAGGCCATACACATTTGAGGAACAATACGGTAATGTTTCCAGCTAAGTGTGAACTCTTTTATTTCTGAATGATTGTATGGAATGAGATGCCACTTAAAAATTTAGTTATTTGTTTGTTTATTAAGAGCAAGTGAGCACATGTGAGCCAGCCAGGGAGGCGCAGAGGGAGAGAACGTCAAGCAGGCTCCATGTGTACTGTGGACCCAGGCGTAGGGCTGGGCTTCACCACCCTGAGACCATGACCGGAGCTGAAATCGAGTGGGCCGTTTAACCCACTGAGCCAGCCAGGAGCCCAGCTGGGCGCTCCTAAAATTAATATTATTTGAGATACGCCCAAATCCTCCATCCAAATGACATCTCTGGGCACCTGGGTGGCCCAGTTGGTAGAGCATCCGACTCTTGATCTCAAGGTCGTGAGTTCAAGCCCCACGTCGGGCATGGAGCCCATTTAAAATAATATTTTTAAAAATTTTTTTAATGTTTTATTTATTTTTGATACAGAGAGAGACAGAGCATGAAAGGGGGAGGGGCAGAGAGAGAAGGAGACACAGAACCGGAAGCAGGCTCCAGGACCTGAGCTAGTGATCAGCACAGAGCCTGATGCGGGGCTCGAACCCACGAACATAAGATCTGACCTGAGCTGAAGTCGGAGGCTTAATCGACTGAGCCACCCAGGCGCCCCTAAAATAATATTTTTATCCTCAGGGCGTAGGCTGAGCTTTATAGAGCCGAAATAATGTCTCTAAGCCACATTTAACAACGAGCAAAACCACCTCGCCGTCACTGACTCGGGAGCGTCACTAGCCTCGCCTGGGCGCCGCCTGGCCCATCGCCGGGAGACACTGCGGACCCTTTGCTACGAGTACATTTCCCAGAAGACCCTGCGCTGCGCAGCCACAGTCAGGAGCCAATGAGGGACGAAGACGAGGGGTTTCCGTGCGTGCGCGACGTCTGGGGCGGGGCTTCCGGTCCCGTCATCCAGGTCATTTTGGCTTGTCGCACGTTCTTTCACACGGTTAGATTCTGGAGCTCTGGGTACGGACTGCGGGTGACTGACCGAGAAGCAGCGGGAGGAGGCGCCGTCCCTGGCGCGCCAACTGGGGTCGCAGCTCGGCGACGCCTCCCGTGCTGCCTCGCGCCGCGGCCGAGACAGGGACCGCCGCCCAGGTGTCCCCTCCACTCACAGAGTCCGATGGCGGCGGTGGCGCCCAGGGACCCTGCTCAGGTGAACGCGCGGCTCCCGGGGCCTCTCGGCCCTACCCCCCCCCCCCCCCCAGACCCTCAAGGCCCGAGCGCCGGACACCTGCTCGCGTCCCTGCGGCCCAGGTCCCTGTGTCCGGGTTGGGGACGCCCTCGTGGGCGGGGGCCCCGTGTCTGAGCGCCGGCCTGACGGGGTGCGGGAGCGGGCTGCAGGGGAGGGGCCGCAGGTGCAGGGGCTGGAGGAGGCGCCGAGGGGGAGGATTCGGGGATGTGGCGTCCGCCTTCTGCCCTCGGGGGACACAGGGTGTGCGACGGGGACCTGGCGGGCTGGGGTGTGGTACCTCCGTTCCGAGGACGCTGGAGGGTCGCGAACTGAAGAGGGACACAGTCCGTGTTAGGGTGTCAATAGCTTTTTTTTCTGAAAGCTGCTTAAAAGAGAGATGAAAGGAGGTGACGAAGACAGGGAGGCACCGGGAGGGCGGTTCTCGGCACAGGTTACGGAGCCGGTAGCAGGAGCCCTGCGGACCGAGGCGCGGGTTAGCCCGTTAACAGGAGGTCACCTGGTCACCGGAGAAGCCCAGCTCCCCCGGGTGCCTTCCTCTCCCCACAGTTTCTGGAGGTTGAAAAGGCTCTCCAGGCCCCTACACAAGGAGCGAGAGGGTGTTCCCGTCCTTCCCCTGCCCCGGTACCACCCCTGTGATGTGTGGGGTGGTGGACACCTGGGACCTTCCACACACCCCAAGTTCAGGGTCCGGAATGTTCTCGGTTTTGTCAGCCAAGGTAAACAGGTGCGGAAGGTTATTCCAGGAACAGATTCCAGCTTGGGTAAAGGCCTGGAAGCTGCCCGAGTTGGAAACAGGGTGCAGCAGGTCGCTGGATTAAGAACAAAGAGGAGGGGATCAAGAATCAGTCCCGTAATGTCGGCTGCCCGAGAAGCTCGGCAGCCGTGAGGGAAGCATGGATGGGGGGAAGAGTGTTACCCTAGGTGTTACCCAGGCTTAACAGGCTCCGGGTGGCTGCACAGTGGACGACAGATTATGGGATTAAGGGACGAGACAGGGAGCCCCGGAGGAAGCTGTGCTGTAATCCAGGTCAGCGTCGATGGATAGGAGGGTGGCCGTGGAGATGGAAGAAGGCGTTGGACCTTCGTCTGTTTTTGAAGACCTTGGCAGGTGGCCAAGACTTCCCTGGGATGAGTGGACCGCAGATGCCTCTGGAGGCAGAACTAGTCACTGAGTCAGGATATCAGTGAGGCCTGTTTATTAGCTACTGTGCAGATTCACCAGAATTGTGGTGAGCTTTTATGGCGTCTGTGGTGTTTTCGTCTTACTGGTAGATAAGGTATGGGGCACATCTGTTCATTTGTGAGGGTCATTTGCCTGGCCTGGAGACCAGTGGGTTTTTTTTTTTTTTATGTTTGTTTATTGTTGAGAGAGAGAGAGAGCCAGAGCGCACGTAAGCAAGCAAGCAAGCGAGGGAGGGGCACACATAGGGGGAGAGAATCCGAAGCAGGCTCCAGGCTATGAGCTGTCAGCACTGTGCCTGATGCGGAGCTTGGACTCATGGAGCTTGAACTCATGAACCGTGAGATCACGACCTGAGCTGAAGTCAGATGCTTAACCCACTGAGCCACCCAGGCGCCCCGAGAGCAGTGGGGTTTTGATGTACTTTTTAAAAGTTTATTTGTTTTGAGAGAGAGCACAAGCAGGGCAGCCGCAGAGACAGAGAGGTAGAGGGAGAATCTCAAGCAGGCTCTGAGTTTTCAGTGCAGAGCCCAATATGGAGGTCCGTCACTTGACTGTGAAATATGATCTGAACCGAAATCAAGAGCTGTACGCTTAACGGACTGAACCACCCAGGTGCTCCCTGATGCACTTCTAACGAAAGTTGAGTGGGCAAAGGAGGGTTGTTGCTGCTGCGGGGCAGCAGGGGCAGCACAGAAGTAGAAGAGGGTCATGGGTATCTGAGATTAACTTGTGGTTTGGGGTGACTAATACTGAAGCAGAGATCCCAGGTAGAGAGAGGGGAGCACTTGGGGCTTTCTTTGTCAAAGGGATCCTGTCAAAGGATGGGGGTATACCAGATCATGTCTGACATTTTCAGGCACTCTGGATGCCGTGCGCCCGATACGTGGGCGAGCCCAGGGAGATGCCTGTGATGCAGGGCAGGGAGATGGTAGAGCTTGGGAGTGCATTGGAGGGATCCAAAGATGTGAGAAAGGTCTATGGAATGATGTGCACATTAAGAGTAGGTGTTAGCTGAGAGCCCTCCGGCCCCGGTATTGGAAACCTTGGGGTGAAGCATGAGCCCATGTGGCTGCATCACGTACGCACGATCTGTGAAATGTAGGGGGAGTGCGTGGTAAGAGGGCCAGGCCCGGAGCCGGCTTGGCATTCACGTGCGCTGCTGCATGTTGTTGCCAAGAGCCGCCGTCAATGACCCCGGGGCCTGGTACCTCCGCTAGGGTGTGGGGCTCTGGAGGAGGATGAATGTGGAGTGGATGTGGGAGGTGGGTTGTAGGTTCTCAGAGAAAGAATGGTCATGGTTTTGTCTGTCCCATTCATGCCAGGGTGGGGTGACCTTTGAGGATGTCATTGTGTACTTCTCCCAGGAGGAGTGGAAGCTCCTTGATGAGGCTCAGAAACGCTTGTACCACGATGTGATGCTGGAGAACTTTGCACTTATATCCTCACTGGGTAAGACCCTCCCCAATGATGTGGACTAGGTTTTGCATTTCTCCATCCATACCCCCCTTTTCCTTTTCTTTTCTTTGTCCCTCTTTTTCCAGGGTCTTCTCTGTCGTTTTTCTTTCTTTTTTTTTTTTTCTTTAACGTTTATTTATTATTGAGAATCAGAGAGAGGCAGAGCATGAGCTTGGGAGGGGCAAAGGGGGAGGGGAGACACAAAATCTGGAGCAGGCTCCAGGCTCTGACCTGACAGCACAGAGCTCGAACCCACGGTGAGATCATGACCTGAGCCGAAGTCGGATGCTCAGCTGACTGAGCCACCCAGACGCCCCTTCTCTGTCGTTTTCAACATGTGGACCATAGGTACAGCTTGCTTTCCCGGTTTTCTGGATAGTCGCTGTCCCAGGTAGTGCTGTTTTTTGCACTGCTGTCTTCTCTCCCCACAGGCCCCATACTGTCCTTACTGAATGCTTACAGGAAGGATTTGATTTCAGTAGTCTTGCAGTGAGGCTAATGGATGGCATCCTGTTTGTCCTCTCCCTGGCCAGGTCATCTTTCTAGTTCCATGGCACTTCTGTGTCTCTGGCTTTGTTCCCTTTTTTAATCTGAGATTTCTTTGTGTTTGCCTGTGCTGGGAATTGCAGGCATTATCATGACCATTATTTACATGGACCACGGACGGTCTTTCAGTACTATCCTGTATGAGTCTATTTATAGTATTCAGATGACTTTTTTCTTTTTCCTTTTTACCAGCTATGTTGAAGTATCGTTGACCAATAATTTTGTATATATTTATATATTTAAAGTATATAGTCTTATGACCTTGATATTCATGTACATCATGAAATGGTTACTATAATCGATTTAACATGCATCACTTTGTGTGTTTTATGTGTCAGAACCCTTAAGATATATTCTCTTAGCAAAGTCAAGTGTACAGCGCAGCATTATTAGTGACAGGCACCGTGGTGCATATCAGGTTCACAGAAGTCGGTCAGCTTGTAACTGACCAACAACATCTCGTTTCCCGTAGCCCCCAGCCCCTGGCATTCTGCCCTTTGTTTTTTTGGGTTGAACTGTTTTTCTTCCTTCCTTCCCTCCCTTCCCTTTCTTTCCTTCCTTCTTTTTTTGATTTCACATAGAGGTGATACCGTACAGTATTTGTCTTTCTCTGTTTGACTTGTTTCACTTTGTATTATGCTTTCCAAGTTTATCCATGTTGTCACAAACGCATGGTTTCCCGTTTTGTGCGTGATCAGTGCCCCGTTGTACACCAGGGTTTGTTTATCCGTTCAGCCACAGACGCTTGTGGTACTCTCGGACCCTGGCTGTTGTGAGCAGTGCTGCAGTAAATACAGGTGCAGTTACCTCTTTGAGATACTCATTTCCATTTCTTTGGATATGTACAGAAAAGTGGGATTGGTGAACCATAGGTAGTTCTATTTTTTTTTTTTAGGTTTTTTTTTTCTTTTTTAAAATAATCTCTATACCCAAAGTGGGGCTTGAACTCATAACCCTGAGATCAACCCTCGTGCTCTTCTTTTTTTAGTTTAATTTTTTTTAACGTTTGTTTATTTTTGAGACAGAAACAGAGTGCGGGTGGGAGAGGGGCAGAGAGAGAGAGGGAGACACAGAATCCAAAGCGGCTCCAGGCTCTGTGCCTGGACGCGGAGCTTGTACTCACGAAACCCTCAGGGTTTGACCTAGCCAAAGTTGGACGCTTAACGGACTGAGCCACCCAGGCACCCGTAGGTGCTGTTATTTTTAATTTTTGAAAGCTCTTCTATTCTGTATCAGTGTGTGTACCAGTTTTTCTCACCAACTGTGATGGTTGCCTTTTTTCCACATTCCTCACCAACACTTATTATCTCTTGGTTTTGATCATTGCTGTCCTGATAGGTGTGCGGTGTTTTTTCATCACAACTTAGATTTTGGCGTTTTCCTGATATTAGTGATGTTGAGCACCTCTTCAAGTACCTGTTGGCCATTTGTATGTGTTTGGATAAATGTTTATTCAGGTCTTTTGCTCGTTTTTAATTAGGTTACTTGGGTTTTGTTGTTGAGTTTTACAAATTTTTAATATGTTCTGAATATTATCTCTTGGCAGATAGATCTTTTGTAGTTATTTTCTCTTATTTCTTAGGTTGCCTTTTCATTTTGTTGATTATTTCCCTTGCTATGCAGAAGTTTTTGGTTTGATACAATTCCACTTGTTTATTTTTGCTTTTGTTGCCTTTGCTGTTGGTGTCATATCCAAAATCATTGGCAACACCAATGTCAAGGAGCTTTTTCTTTGTGTTTTCTTCTAAAACTTTAATAATTTCAGGTCTTATGTCTTAAGTGTTTTAAGGAAATTCAAGTTAATTTTTGTAAGATCCATGTCCGGTTTTTGGTGGCACTAGGGTTTATGAAGCTGTGCCTCAGTATAGGCGCCGGAGCTTGCCCGTGGTGCTCCTAACACAGGAAGCCCAGGGGTTCTGCCAGCTCCTCTTGAGCACTGACACCAGGAAATCCACAAGCTCATCGTCTTGCCATCTGCACGTGGCCAGTGGCCACTGCCAGACACAGCACTTTCTTCATCTGGAATTTGGTTGTGGACTTCACTTCATCCACTTTGGCCGCGTGTTCTCATTGTGGGTCAGCAAGGAAGGGAACTTGTCGGCCTTCTTCAGACCCGGGCCCAGGTTTCGTGAGATCTGCTGGGTCTGGGATTCTGAGGGCAAAAAAGGCATCGTTGTTCTTCGCCAGCTTCTTGACTGATTTTTTTTATTCTTGTTGAGTTTCTTCAGCGCCTCAGCACCCATGTAGGGAATATCCAAAGCCTTGGCCTAATCACAGTGGTGCTGGCGCCCCAGATTACACATGGAGAACTTGGGGTGGGGAGTGAACTTAAGCCCACAATGTCCACCTTCACCGACCAGTGGTCTAGCCAGCTGGCAGGCTTGGCCAGAGTCTCCTCGTGCCTCCCATCTCGCTTTAAGACCCAAGGTGGGGGTGCCTGGGTGGCACCTGTGTCTCCCTCTCTCTCTGCCCCTCCCCTGTGCAAGCTATCTCTCTGTCTCTCTCAAAAATAAAACATTAAAAAAAAAAAGACCCAAGGTGGAGGTCTTTTTTCTTTTTCCATGTGGGTATCCATTTATTGAAGAGACTGTCCTTTTCTCATTATGTGTATTTGGTGTCTTAGCAAAGATTAGTTGACCATGTGCGCAGAGGTTTATCTCTGGACTCACTATTCCGTTTCATTGGTCTGTTTTTAAGCTAGTATTGTTTTAATTACTGTAAATTTGGAATATTTTGAAATCAAAAAGTGTGATGTCTTCAGCTTTGTTCTTTTTTCTCAAGATTGTTTTGGCTATTTGGAGTTTTCTGTGGTTCCATACAAATTTACGATTGTTTTTTCTATTTCTGTGAAAAATTGAATCTGTAGATTGCTCTGGGTAGATTGCTGTGGTAAAGTGGACATTTTAACAATATTAATTCTTCCAGTCTGAGAACACGGGATGTTTTTCCATTTGTGTCTTCAATTCTCAAGATACAGATCTTTCACTTTCTGTGTTAAATTCATTTTGAGTATTTTTTCTTTTTGATGCTGTTTTAAGTGGGATTGTCTTCTGGGTTTTTTTCCAGATAGTTTATATAGTTTATTATTGGTGTATTATAAATACAATTTGGTTTTATATATTGATTTTTTTTTTTTGTCCTACAACTTTACTGAGGTCATTAATTACTTCTAAATGTTTTGGTAGATTCTTTGATTTTCTCTTTTTTAGACTATATCACCTACAAACAGACCATTTTACTTGCATTCCGATTTGAATGCCTTTTATTTTTCTTCCTTAATTATTTGGGACTAGAACTTCTAGTTCTATGTTGAATAAAAGCAGAGAAGGTGGGGCACCTGGGTGGCTCAGTCAGTTGAATGTCTGTCCCTTGATTTCCCCTCAGGTTGTGATCTCATGGTTTGTGGGATTGGGCCTTGCTTCAGGCTCTGTGCAGACAGTTCAGAGCCTGCTTAGGATTCTCTCTCTTTCTGTCCTTTCCCCACTCTCAAAATAAATAAACTTACCGCATTTGTTGATACGGTTATATGATTTTTACCTTTTAAACCCTTATTCCAGGGGCGCCTGGGTGGCTCAGTCGGTTGAGCTTCTGGGTTCGGCTCAGGTCATGATCTCGTGGTTCGTGGGTCTGGGCCCCACGTCTGGCTCTGTGCTGACAGCTAGCTCAGAGCCTGGAGCCTGTTTCGGATTCTGTGTGTGTCTCTCTCTCTGCCCCTCCCCTGCAACCACAGTCTCTCTCTGGCTCTCAAAAAGAAATAAAAAAAAAAAAAGAAAAAAACCCCTTATTCCATTAAGGTGACATATTACATTTATTGATATGTTCATGTTAATCTATTCTTGCATCCCAGGGATAAATATTGATTGATTGTAATGTATGATCCTTGTAATGTGCTTTTGAATTTGGTTTGGAAGTATTTGCTTTTTGAAGTTTTAAATTTATGTTCATTTGGGATATTGGCCCGTAATTTTCTCCTTTTATACTACCTTTGAGGTAATGCTGGCCTCATAACATGATTTTGGAAGTATTTCTTCAGTTTTTTGGAAGACTTTAAGAAGGATGGCATTGATTCTTTAAATATGTAGTATTCTGGACTTTTCTTTGTTAGTTTTTTTTTTTAATTTACTTTTTTTATTTTGAATCAGGGAGAGAGAGAGAGAGAGCACCTGCGCGTGAGCAGGGGAGGGGCAGAGAAAGGGGGAGAAAGAGAATCCCAAGCAGGCTATGTGCTGTCAACCTGATCCAAAATCAAGAGTCAGAAGCTTAACCAAGTAAACACCCAGGCATTCCTGGGAGTTTTCTTTTTTTCATGTTTGTTTATTTTTGAGAGTGAGTGAGCAGGGGAGTGGCAGAGAGAGAAGGAGACAGAGAATTCCAAATAGACTCCATGCTGTCCACACAGAGCCCCATGTAGGGCTCGAACCCATGAACTGTGAGATCATGACCTGAGCCAAGATTAAGAGTCAGATGATTAACTGACTGAGCCACCCTCGTCCCCTTTTGGAAGATATTTTTTTATTACCGATTGACTCTCCTTACCGGTTATGAGTATGTTCACATTTTCTATTTCTTCCATATTGGCAGGATGTATGTTTCTGTGAATTTATCCATTTTTTCTAGGTTAGCCAGTTTGTTGTCATGTAATTGTTTATAGTAGTCTCTATTGTTTGATTATATTCCTGCGGTATCATTTGTTATGTTTCCGCTTTCATTTCTGATTTTGAGTCTTCTTTGTTTTTAGTCTAACTAATGATTTGCCAAATTGTTTATTGTCTCAAAAACCCAACTGTTAGTTTCATTGGACCTTCTATTTTTCTAGGGTCTGTCTCATTTATTTCTGCTCTAATCTTTATTCTCTCTTATAATTGATTTTCTTGCATTCCATAAATTTTAATGTGTTGTGTTTCTACTTTCATTTGTTTGGGTATATTTTTTGATTTTTTCTTTGACCCATTTGTTCAGGAAAATGTTTAAGTCCCACAGATTTGTGATATTTTCCAGCTTTCCTTCTATTAATAATTTCTAGTGTCATACCATGTATGACATACCATCTTGACAAAGATCCCTGGTATGTTTTCAGTCTTCTTAAGTGTTCAGAATTTTTTTGTGATCTACATGTGAGCGAGTCCTAGACATGTTCCATGTACTTAAGAAGAATGTATAGTTTGCTGCATTTGGATGGCATCTTCCGTGTATATGTCTGTTAGGTCTCTTTGATAGCAAGTGCAGTTCAAATCCAACATTTCCTTATTGATTTTCTGTTTGGATAGTCTGTTGATTGTTGATAATAGGGTATCGAAGCCCCTTACTGTTAGAGCATTGCTGTCTATTTCTGCCTTCTGATCTGTATTTGCTTAATATATTTAAGTACTTGGATGTTGGGCATATATATACTTGTTAATTATTCTGTTCTCTTGATGAATTATTTTATCATTATACAAGACTTTTTTTGTCTTGTGATAGGTTTTTGACCTAGTCTACCTTGTCTGACATTAGTTACTCTGCTCTTTTTTGGTTTTCATTTGCATGTTTGTATTTGGGTCTCCCTCTTCCAATAAAGTCAATGTGTACTTCACTAGTGTTTCTTTGCGTTCAGGTTGCTGCTGTGGAGCAGAGGATGCGGACGCACCCCTTGATCAGGGCGTTTCTGTAGGTGTGTCACAGGCCAGCGCGTCCACGGCAGCTC
>PJEM01015672.1:0-29046 GCA_004023845.1 Helogale parvula
ATGGACCTCGAGGGAGTCATGCTAAGCAAAATAAGTCAGGCAGAGAAGGACAGATACCATATATTTGCACTCTTAGGTCTAACAGGAGAAACCTAACAGAGGATCATAGGGAAGGGAAAGAGGGAAAGAGAGTTGGGGAAAGAGAGGGACACAAATCATGAGAGACTCTTGAATACTGAAAACGAACGGAGGGTTGAAGAGGGAGGGGGAGGGAGGGAAGGGGTTAATGGTCATGGAAGGGGGCACTTGTGGGGAGAAGCACTGGGTGGTATTTGGAAACCAATTTGACAGTAAACTATTATAAAAATTTTAAGAAAAATAAAATGAGAGATGTAGAAATATATATATATATATATATATATATATATATATATATATATATATACACTCAGCATCGTTATCAAATGCAAATTCAAACCATAGAGATATAAAGCTTTGTATAGTTTTAAATGACTTTTACAAAAACGTTTTTCAATGTTTACTTATTTTTGAGAGACAGAGAGACAGAGCATGAGCAGGGGAGGGGCAGAGAGAGGGGGAGACACAGAATCTGAAGCAGCTCTGTCTGAGCTGTCTGAGCTGTCAGCACAGAGCCTGACTCTGGGCTTGAACCACAAACCGTGAGATCATGACCGAAGCCAAAGTAAGACATTTAACCCACTGAACCACCCAGGTGCCCCAAATGACTGTTTTAAAAAGGTGCACAAAACAAAGCATTGGCAGGTATGTGATATAACAAACTTTATCACTAGTGGAAGTTTAATGTTATAAAAACTGAAAATACTCATTGGATATTTCTTATAAAATCTAGCATGTGCTTTTCCTATGCAACAGCATTAGACTTTTCAAAAAAATGTTTTATGTCTTTATTTTATCTTGAGAGACACAGAGAGCGAGCAGGGGAAAGGCAGAGAGAGAGGGAGCCACAGAATCTGAAGCAGGCTCCAGGTTGTGAGCTGTCAGCACAGAGCCTGATGCGGGGCTCAGAGCCACAAACCATGAGATCATGAGCTGAGCCGAAGTCAGAGCATTAACCGACTGAGCCACCCAGGCGCCCCAACAGCATTAGACTTCTAAACATTTAGTAATTTCATTAGAAATGTAGAACTATAAAAAGTTGGTACATAAATGTTTATATTAGGTTTTTTCTATAATAATCACATATCAGACTCAATCAAAACAGTCATGAGGAAAAGAATGGAAAACAGAGTATGATAAACTTTATATAGTAAAATGCCACTCAACAATTTAAGAAAATACTGATATTCACAACTATGTGACCTCGGTGGCTACCGCAGTGTCCAGGACTCTTCCTCTTTCTCCTCTGCTCCTGCGCTCCCACCGGCAGCCCAGGACCTGCCCGCTGTGCTATGAATGGTGGCCACCAAACAGCAGCAACAGACCCTGGAAGGTAGCAGCCTAAGTGACCAGAAGGGCAGTCGGCTCCCAGAAGAAGGTTCTGGCTGGAAAACTGTCTCAGAAGTGTGTATGCCCTGAGGGCATAGTTTCTGTCGATGGGGCCTAGAGGGCACGGTCTACACCCTGTGCCAGGTCCAGCAGTCACTGAAGTCCTGACCAGGAAGGACCACAAGACAGGAGGTAGAAGGTGGCTCAGGAAGGGCAGGACAGGTGTTAGAGCTACAACCGGCAACAACACCGAGACCAGTTTCAGGAAGGTCAGAAAGGTGCTGCCATGCCATAGGGCCACGTGGGGCACAGTAGGTCAGCAGGGAGTTGCCCACACGCTCAGTGCCTGCACTACTTGAATGGGGAGCCCACTGGCCTCCACAGGGTTACCCCAGCCCATCCAGGTTCCCCAGTGCCACGGGCACAGAGAGGGAGGAGGGGAGGCTCCGACCTTCGGGGAACGGGGGAGGCCATGGCAGGGGAGGATGCTAAAAGACAGGGCGCAACTATGGCCCACCGTCTGGGGCACACCGTGCACAGTCCCACGTACCACCCAGGATGGTCTGTCACCACAGGCAGCTTCTCCCGGGTCTCAGTGACGGCAGCCCATGAGCCTGTGCTGAAGAAGACTCCTGACAGGTGCAGCTGCACCAGACAGCCCAGAGCAAGTGCCATCACTTACCCAGGGCGAGTTCTCCGGCACAGGGCAGAGGTCACAGCCCACTCTTCTTCTCACCTGGGCTCACAGAAGACGCTCTGGCGCCTCTAAGAACTTCCTGTTTCTGGCTGGGAGTCCAGAGGTTCAGCGAGAACCAGGGCTGCCTGAGAGCAGGCTGGCATTGAGGGAGGGGCAGCATGGTGGGCTCAGCCTGGACAGGGCGTCCCTGGCACAGTACCTTCACTGAGACAGGGGGCTCCCTGGCTTCTAGACACTGAGGTCAGCCTCCCTCCAGGTTCGCAGGACCCATCACCTGGCTCTGCCTCCTCATGGAGCAGGTGCATAGGAGGACAGGGCTGAACTGGGGAGTAGGGTATCTCCTACTCACAGGCTGAGATTCAGGGAAGCCACAGACCTGTGGGGTGCTAGCGAGGACCACTGCAACCTTGTGTTTGTTTTGACTTTGGACTTTACTATTTAGTTAAATCATAGAGAATGGAGGGGAAACATAGGTTGTGCACCGGAAATGGTCCCTATTTTTGTTCTCAAAGGTACAAATTTGGGAACAGAGACTTTAGTCCATGTTGGCATCTGGGAACATTTCTCAAAGGCTTACTTAGTTTTATTTTCTTGTATTTTAAGAATTCCTAAACTCCTTTTTTATCCCGGATCTTGGGAAACAAACAGTGCTTTAAATGTCCTATATCAGCCATTTTGTTCTCCAGGTAAGTGGTATCTGCCAACATGGTTAGTGTTAGCGTAGGAGAGAAGTGAGTGGTTTTGTAAAAACTCTTCAGGAGCTTGCGTGCAAAAGTTAGATGAATTGGCTAAGTCATCTCTTTGGTAACAACTTTCTCTTATTTATCAGCATTACTTCTTGGTGACAGCGTGATATTTCCATTTCCAATTTCCCCTGCAGAAAATCTTAGTCTGTTGTGCAGAAAACTCTAACAGCACCTCCAGTATGAGCACAGTCTTGGCTTTCGTGTGCAAACTCTTCAGAAGGCATCTTTATCCCACAAACTGTATAAGAATGTTACCCCAAATTCGGTCCATAAAGAAACATCATGTAGACGTCTTCTCAGCCGTGATACCTACCTTGCCAGTGACGTGACCCAACCTCAGCCATGGTCCAACTTCATGAGCGCCTCCAGGGGAAGTACTTCTGGACCCGGTGGACTCTACATCTACACACCAAATACAAGTACATCTACACCACTGTTTTAGTGTACTAAGGTTCAATTTGTAATTGGGCTAAAATTCAGTAATTTCCCCTTATAATAAGTAGAATACTTTGTGATGTTTTAATTTTAATTCCTTTTGGTTTATTTTGAGGGAGTCAAAGACAACATGAGTGGGGGAGGGGCAGAGAGAGAGGAACAGAGAAAGAAACTCAAGCAGGCTCCATACTGTGAGCGTGGAGCCCTATTGAGGGCTCAAACACACTAAATCATGAGATCATGACATGAGCTGAAACCCAGACTGATAAGCTTAAACTGCTGAGTCGCCCAGGCACCCCTATTTTCATTCTTGATATTGATAATTTGTGATCTCTTTTTTTCTCAGTAGGGTCTTACATATTTTATTACTTTTTTCAAAGAACCAATATTTATTTGGCTTGAATTCCTGTATTCTGCATATATTTTGTACTTCATTTGATTTATGTTTATCCATAGTATTATTTTCTGTTACCTGCTTTCAGTAAAGTAAGTATGCTCTTTCTGGTTACATTATGTGGAAAATTGCATAACATATTTTCAGCCTGTTTTTCTGATAAAGGCATTTAAAGTTATCATTTCACCATGAAGTCCTACATTAGGAACATGTGATGCTTTTATTGTCAACATTAAAATGCATTCAAAGTATTTTCTATATTGTTCTTTATTATTTCTTATACCTAAGGCTTGTATAGAAATGGTTACTTGATTCCCAATTCTTTGGGGATTTTCATAAACATTTTATTGAATTCTACTTTAATTCCATTATTAGAAAATATGCTCCATATAATTCCTCTCCTTTGAACTATCTTGAGAAAGATTTATGGACCAGCCTGCGGTCTATCTTGATGAACTTTCCATATTCACTTGCTGAGAGTATGAAGGCATCCAGAGCATGTACTCCAAACTATCCACTTTGGCATGGGGATTATTTTTAGGTTTAGGAGCTAACAAACAGCAGGTGCATAAGGACACTCTGGCTCTCCTTTTCCCTCTGAAAGCAAGAGATAAAACTCCCTGTGAAATGTGCCCTCTTATACAAGGAGGGGGACATCCTTTCATCAGAGACAGGGAATTTAGGATTGAAGATGCTGTAAAAACAAACCTTGTTAATTCTTCACCATTTCTACCTGTAACACAAACTCTTCTGATTTGCAAATTCCTCAGAAATTTATTGTTCCCTCTTTTGAAATATATAACATTTTCCTGCTCTGGTCACAACTTTGGGTCTTCATTGCCTTGTGAAGACTCTCATGTATGTGTAAAATCTCAATGAAACTTGTACACTCTTCTCCTGTTAGTCTGGTTTATGTCTATTTAATTCTTAGGCCCAGCCTCTAAGAGGGCAGAGAAGAATTTTTCTTCTCTACACATAGAACGTGTGTTCTGAAGATAGTGTGTTGTTTTAAAGTTTAATTGGATCGAATTGTTTGACAGTATTTGCAAATTCTATATGCATACTGATAAAGTTACTGTTAATTACTTAGCATTTATCAAGCACAGAGAGAGAGGATATTAAAATCTCATTGATTTGGGGACAGTGAGTTTTCCTTGCACTTCTATAAATATTTGGCTTTATGGTATTGAATGTTCTGTTACATTATTACATAATTTGGAATATTATGCTTTTCTTGAGGCTCTTTTTTTCAACTGTAACATTTTTGAATATCTCTCACAATAACCTTCACCTTGTAATTTATTTAGTAAATGTCATTGGTTATTCCATTTTGCCTTTGCTTACAATGTCCATTTTATATCTTCTTTATTCTATGCTTTTTTGAAGGTGTATTTTATGATTGATTTATTATTTTTTACTTTAAATCTAAATTAGTTAGCATACAGTGCAATGATTTCAGACGTACAATCCAGTGATTCATCCCCTACATGTAACACTCAGTGCTCATCCCAACAAGTGTCTTCCTTAATGCCCCTGGCCCATTTAGCCCATCTTCCCACCCACAACCCCTCTAGCAACCCTCATTTCATTCTCTATATTTAGAAGTCTATTATATTTTGCCCCTACATGTTTTTATATTATTTTTGCTTCCCTTATGATCATCTGTTTTGGTTCTGCAATTCCACATGTGAGTGAAGCTGTATGACATTTTTCTTTCTCTGACTCACTAACTTTGCTTAGCATAATACACTCTAGTTCCATCTACATTGTTGTAAATGGTAAAATTTTCATTCTTTTTGATTGCTGAGTAATATGTCATATTTTATATATATACCACACCTTCTTTTTCCATTCATCAGTTGATGGACATTTGGGCTCTTTCCATACTTTTGCTATTGTTGATAAAGTTGCTATAAACACTGGGGTGCATGTGCCCCTTCAAAACAGCACCTTTGTATCCTTTGAATAAATACCTAGGAGTGGAATTGCTGAGTAATAGAGTAGTTGTATTTTTAATTTATTGAGAAAACTTCATACTGTTTTCCAGAATAGCTTCACCAGTTAGCATTCCCACCAAAAGGGTTCCCCTTTCTTCACATCCTCTCCAACATCTATTGTCACCTGAGTTATTTTAGCCATTCTGACAGGTCTGACATGGTATCTCAATGTGGTTTGATTTGTATTTCCCTGATGATGAGTGATGTTGAGCATTTTTAATGTGTCTATTAACCATCTGGATGTCTTCTTTGGAAAAATGTCTATTTACATCTTTTGCCCACTTCTTCACTGGATTATTTGTTTTTGAGTGTTGAGTTTGGTACGTTCTTTATAGATTTTGAATACTAACTGTTTATCTGATAAGTCATTTGCAAACATCTTCTCCCATTCCTTTCAGTTGCTATTTAGTTTTGTTGATTGTTTCCTTCGTCATGCAGTTCATTTTTTGCTGTTAATTCCTTTATCTCTGGAGACATCTTGGATAAGAAATAGCTCCATCAGAGATCAAAGAGCGTTTTGCTGTTTCCTCCTCCATGATTTTGATGGCTTCCTATCTTACGTTTAGGAATTCCATCCAGTTTTACTTTATTTTTGTGTATGGTGTAAGAAACTACTTCAGGTTCATTCTTCTTCATGTGGCTGTCCAGTTTTCCTAATGTCATTTGCTGCAGAGAGCATCTTTATTGCATTGCATATTCTTTCCTGCTTTGTCAAAGGTTAGTTTGGTCATGGGTTTGTGAGTTTATTTCTGGGTTCTCTATTCTCTTCCATTTACCTAAGCGTCTGTTGTTGTGCCAATAAAATACTATCTTGATGATTACAGCTTTGTAATATATGTTGAAGTCCAGAATTGTAATGCCTCAGCTTTGGTTTTCCTTTTCTGGATTGCTTGGGTTATTTGTGTTCTTTTCTGTTTCCATACAAATTTTAGGATGATTTGTTGTAGCTCTGTGAAGAATGCTGGTGTTATTTTGATAGGGATTGCATTAAATATGCAGATTTCTCTGGGTAGGATTTATATGTTATCTATATTTGTTCTTGCAATCCAGGAGCATGGACCATTTTTCCATTTTTTGTGTTTTCTTCAATTTCTTTCATAAGTTTTCCATAGTTTTCAGTGTACAGATTTTTCACCTCTTTAGTTACATTTATTCCTGGGTATTTTATGATTTTTGGCGCAATTGTAAATGAGATTGATTCCTCAATTTCTCTTTCTGCTGCTTCATTATTGGTATATAGAAATGCAACCAATTTCTGTACATTGATTTTATATCCTGTGACTTTGCTGAATTCATGGATCAGTTCCAGCAGGTTTTGGTGGAATCTTTGGGTTTTCCATATAGAGTATCATGTCATCTGTGAGGAGTGAAAGTTTGATTTCTTCCTTACCAATTGCAATGCTTTTTATTCTTTGTGTTGTCTGATTGCTAATGTTAGGACGTCCAAGACCATGCTGAATACCAGTGGTGAGGATGGACGTCAGTTAGTGTGCCTGACCTTAGGGGGAAAGTTCTCAATTTTTCCCCATTGTGAATAATATTAGTGTTAGGGCTTTCATATATGGCTTTTGTGATCTTGAGGCATGATTCTTCTATCCCTACTTTCTTGAGGGCTTTTATTGTGAAAAGATGCTGTATTTTGTAAGATGCTTTCTCTGCAATATTGAGAGGATCATGTAGTTCTTGTCTTTTATTAATGTGATAAGTCACATTGATTGATTTGTGGATATTTGTCTAAACCCGGAGCCAGGTCCCGGCGCGCTCGTCCCCAGCGTTCGGCTGCACCTATTTCGTCCACCCCGACCGGCAGGGCGGAGAATCGGCGCGGGTTCTTTTCCTGAGGGAGGGAGAGAGAAAGGGGGCTGGAGAGGGAGACGCAGAGAATAAAGACACAACTCACGGTTTCCGATCAGGCAAGAGAGAGAGAGAGAGCTTTATTGAGAAAACTGTCTCTTATAAAGATTTCAAGGCGGGAAAAACAAAGCAGCTGACCTACGTCAGATACCAGGTAAACAGAGTCAAATGAATATTCAAAAGAAGCGCCCAGACTTGCCTTCAGCAATCCTGGGGGAGGGAGAGCTAACACTGAATACGGTTTTGATTTTTTATGCACCTTGGCCACTATTTCGTCTGTCGCAGCAAGACAGACGCCAAAGTATATTTTGGCCATCACCAGCTTCCAGATGCAAATCGTGTTTACTGGTTTACTCTCTGGAGAGTGAAAATCCTTGCCTGAGGCAGACAGAAGACTTGGCTCCCGACAGATATGGAACCTACCCTGCATCCTAGGTATAAATCTCACTTAATCATGGTGAATAATTCTTTTACTGTATTGTTGGGTCTGGTTGGCTAGTCTCTTGTTGAGAATATTGCATCCATGTTCATCAGGGAAATTGGTCTATAGTTCTCCTTTTTAGGTAAGGGGTCTTTGTCCGGTTTTTGGAATCAAGGTAATGCTGACCTCATAGAATGAGTTTAGAAGTTTTCCTTTCATTTATATTTTTTGGAACAACTTCAAAAGAATAAGTGTTACCTCTTTTTTAAGTGTTTGGTAGAATTCCTTTAGAAACTCATCTAGCCCTGGAGTCTTATTCTTTTGGAGATTTTTGATTACTAAATCAATTTTTTACTGGTTATGGTTCAGTTTAAATTTTCAACTCCTTTCTGGTTCAGTTTTGGCAGTTTATATGTTTCTAAGAATTTGTCCATTTCTTCCAGATTGCCAATATTATTGGCATATAATTGCTCATAATATTCTCTTATTACTGTTTCCATTACTGTACTGTTGTTTGTGATCTCTCCTCTGTCATTCTTGATTTTTTTTATTTTGGTCCTTTCCTTTTTCTTTTTGATCAAACTGGTCAAGGGGGTTATCAATTTTGTTAATTTTTTCAAAGAACCAGCTCCTGGTTTCATTGATCTATTCTGGTTTTTAAAAATTATTTCCATAGCATTGATTTCTGCTCAAATATTTATTATTTCCCATCTTCTGCTCATTTGAGGGTTTTATTTGCTTTTCTTTTTCCAGCTCTGTAAGATGTAAGTCTATGTTGTGTATCTGAAACCTATTTTTCTTCTTTAGGGAGGCCTGGATTGCTGTATACTTCCCTCTTATGACTGTCTTTGCTGCATCCAAGAGGTTTGGGGCTGTGTTGTTATCATTTCCATTGGATTTCATGTACTTTTTAATTTCCTCTTTAACTTTTTAGTTAACTCATTCATTCTTTAGTAGGATGTTTCTTACACTCCAAGTTTTCATTATCTGTCCAATTTTTTTCTTGTAGTTGATTTCAAGTTTCAAACCATTGTCGTCTGGAAACATGCATGGTATGATCTCGATCTTTTTGTACCATTGAGGGCTGATTTGTGTCCCAGTGTCCCAGTATGTGATCCTCTCTGGAGAATGTTCCATGTGAACTTGAGAAGAATGTGCATTCTGCTGCTTTAGGATAAAATGTTCTGAATATATCTATTAAGTCAAACAGGTCCAGTGTGTCATTCAAAGCCATTATTTCCTTGTTGATTTTCTGCTTAGACGATCTGTCCATTGTAGTAAGTAAGGGGATATAGACCTCTACTATTTTTGTATTAATATCAGTGAGTTTCTGTATGTTTGTGATTAATTGGTTTATATATTTGAGTGTTTCTCCTTTGGGGCATAAATATTTATAATTGTTAGAACTTCTTGGCAGATAGATCCCTTAATTATGATATAATTTCCTTATTCATCCCTTGTTACAGTCTTTATTTTTAAATTTATATTGTCTGATATACTTATATATACTTATATCAAAGTATGGCTACCTTGGCTTTCTTTTGGTGATCATTAACGTGATAGATATTTCTTCATCCCCTTACTTCCATCTGAATGTGTCTTTAGGTCTAACACTGACCTCTTGTAAACAACATATAGATGATCTTGTTTTCTTATCCATTCTGCTACCCTGACTATTATTGGAGTTGTTAGTCCATTGACATTTAGAGTGAGTACTCAAAGATATGAATTTATTGCCATTATGTTGCCTGAAGAGTTGGAGTTTCTGGTTGTGTTCTCTGGTCCTTTGCAGTCTTTGTTGCTTTTGTTGTTTTCCTTTTTGGTATGTCTTTTCTCCCCTCAGAAAGTCCCCCTTAAAATCTCTCCAAAGGCTGGTTTATTGGTCATGAACTTCTTTAGCTTTTGTTTGTTTGGGAAACGTTTTTATCTCTACTTCTATTTTGAATGGCAGCTTTGCTGAATAAAGAATTCTTGGCTGCAAATATATTTTTCCAGCTCAGCATATTGACTATGTCCCGCCACTCCTTACTGGCCTGCCAAGTTGCTGTAGATAGGTCTGCTGTGAACTTGATCTGCCTTCCTTTGTAGGTTAAGGACGTTTTCCCCTTGCTGCTTTCATGATTCTTTCCTTGTCTGTGTATTTTGTCAATTTGACTATGATATGCCTTATTGATCGTCGATTTTTGTTGAATCTAATGGTGGTCTCTGTGCTTCCTGAATTTTGATGTCTGTGTCTTTCCCCAGGTTAGGAAAGTTTTCTGCTATGACTTCCTCATATAAACCTTTTACCCCTTTTGCTATCTCTTTATCTTCTGAGACGCCTAATGATTTGGATGCTATTCCTTTTTAATGACTCACTGAGTTCTTGAATTCTTATATCGTGTTCTTTTGCCTCACTTTCTCTCTTTTTTTTTCTGTTTTATTATTCTCCATACTTTTGTTTTCTATATCGCTGATTTGCTGCCTGCTTCATCCACCCTTGCCGCCATGGAATCCATTAGAGATTGCATCTCAGTTAAAGCTTTTATAATATCATCCTGACTACATTTTACTTCTTTTATCTCTGCAGAAAGGAATTCTATGCTTTATTCAACCCCAGCTAGTATTCTTATTCTCGTGGTTATAAGTTGTAATTCTGACATCTTGCTTATATCTATGTTGATTAAGTTGGCTTTCATTTCTTCTTGTTCTTTCTTTTGGGGTGAATCCCTTCATTTTTTCATTTTAGAAAAAGAAAAGAACTAATAAAATAAAATAATTAAAATTTTAAAAATTAAAACAACACAAACAAATCTCATAAAGGAAGCTAGATTTTAAGTGTGTTTGGGTCTGGCTGTTGAAAGAAACTTGATAGAATAGAGAAGAAAAGGAGAGAATATAAAAGAAAAAAGTAAGAAAACATTAAAAATTTGAAAAGATTTATATAGTAAAATAGAATAAAATGAGATAAGAAAAAGTAAAATAAAATTTGAAAAATCACCAAAAAAATAAAATACAGAAAAAATTAAAAATATTTTTAGGAAAACAAAAATCAAAAATGTTTCTTCTCTTTCTGTATCCAAGAACAGGAAGAGAAAACAAAAAGAAAAAATAGATGGACCAGTAAGCAGAATAAAATTTGCATGAAATTATATCCAGTTTACCCTATGAGTCAAACTATTAAGCATTTTTTTTGTCCGTACACTATTCAGGGAGAAAGACTGTGATGTCCTTTAAGTCTTGGTTGGCCCAGCTGTGTAATGGTTACGTTCTCCACTAGATGATTCTGTTTAGTTTACTGGCATGGATCAGTGTTTTGTGTGCGCAGGCACATTGATGCCCATGTGTAGGAGAGGTGAAAATGGCAGCACCCAGCTTTCCCCGACTCTAGCACAGGAGCATTGCACTCTCACCTACGAGCGCCTCTCCTTTGTCTCTGACTTCTGTCCACAACCCACTTCTACACTATCCCTGTCCATATCTAAGCCGTCAGCATGCCTGCAGCACGTCTCTCCCAAATTTTATCTCAGATGGGGCTGTAATTCCAACCCCCTCACTTCTGACCACCCCGTGGCTTGGTCCCACTGGGACTCTCTGGAGGAGGGTCTTGCCGAGCAATCGCTAGTTGCTGGTTTGCCCTCGGGAACATTTGTGTGATCACGCTGCTGCCGAGCCTCAGAGATTGTGGCCACATGCTGGCTTGTCCCAGACAATGTTCTTGCAATCACACCACAGCAGAAGTTCAGAGATTATGGTAAATCACAACACAGACCTCGTGCCAGGTTTCACCACACTCTGGCAACTTTGTTCCAATACCGCCAAACATGACTGCTCTCCGGGGTCCACTAGGACCTTTCCTTTGGGGGGGGGGGTGGCTATATGTCCTCTACCAAATGCCCTCCTAGCATGGGAACCACTTCTCCTGTGTGGCCAGCAGACCCCCTGGTCCTTGCTGCCTGCTCCCAGGGATTTGCCCTTCCTCCCCACCGGGGCAATGTCAGACACTGAGCTGCAGAATTTTCAGCTCTGCTTTCCCCTGTTTACCAGTAGAGTCCTACTGGTATTGAAGCCTCTCCTTTCTCCTTTCTCCCTTTGTTGTTCAGTCACTTTCTCTTTCTCACCAGCCACTTTTGGGGGGAGTGCTTTTCTTGTACTCCCCACCCCCTTTCTCTGTCTTCTTTCCACAAAAACAGCTCTCTGTCCTCTGTGGCTTCTCTCTCCCCTAGTTCACCTGTCTCTGTCACATACCTGCCAAGTTCAGTGCTCAAGTTATGCAGATTGTTGTGTTAAGCCTCAGATAAACTTTCGAGGTATGTAAAATGACTTGGTGCTGATCTACCTGTGTTTCAGGAATGAGAGAAGCAGAGAACTTCCAAGCTCCTCTGTCATCTTGGCTGCACGTCTCTATTCTTTACTTTTTTGAGTATCTCTCTTTATACACGCCTTCGATAGACTGTAAATCAAGTTCTTTACCTAGCCTGTTAATTTCTGACATTATTTGGTGTTGGTGCTTTAAATCTATTCCTATTTAATTAAATGTCTGATTCATATTTTATTTTTTAATTTTTTTTGAGAGACAGAGAAAGACAGTGCAAGCAGAGGAGGGTCAGAGAGAGGGTGATACAGAATCTGAAGACAAGCTCTAGGTTCTGAGCTATCTGACAGAGCAGAGCCCAATGCGGGGCTCGAGCCATGAACCACGAGATCATGACCTGAACCAAAGTTGGATGCTCAACCGACTGAGTCACCCAGGCGCCCTTGATTCATATTTTAAATAAACATGATTACTTATTGTCCCTTCTTCCTGATTGCTACTGCTATTGCTCCTCAGTTTATCCTTTACCAGACTCTTTTTTCCCTTTTTCTTTTCTTTCTTTCTTTCTTCCTTCCTTCCTTCCTTCCTTCCCTTCTTCTTCTTCTTCTTCTTCTTCTTCTTCTTCTTCTTCTTCTTCTTCTTCTGTAGATAACACATTATTTTAGCGTTCCCTTTCCTTTCTTCCACAGACTCTCACTGAACATCCGTACTTCGTACTTGCCTCTTCTTCCCTCTAAAACTGTCATGAGGTTTCTAGTGTTGACTTCTGCTCCTGTTTACACTTCCTGCTTCTATTTCTTATTTCACAAATATATAATCATCAGTCAAGTTTTATCATGTATGTTACTTTTATTGCACATTAGACAATTTAATGCTATTTATGTGTATACTTTCCTGTTATTTAGATGACATGATAAAATGAAGCAAAATCTTTCATTTCTGGTGCTTTTTGCTCTAATTAATTAATACAAGGTTCTTTTTGGAATAATTGCCCATCAGTCTGAAGATATTATTTAATATTTCCTGTCATCTACATACTTTGGTGACAAACTATTTATGCTTTGTTTTATTTTAATCAGGAAAATACTTATTTTATCATAATATTTTTAGACTATGGATGTTTGAACTCCAAAATTTGTCTCCCTTTTTGTTTTTTTTTTCAGCAAAGAAAACATTTTTCTGTTGTTATCTGCCTACCAGTTTTTCATGAAAACTCAGTGATGACTTTTAGCCATTTCCCTCAGTATTCAATGTGCTCTTTCTTACTGTGGTTACTTGCAAATTTTATCTTTAGGGCAGGCTTACAGCAGTTTGATTAGTATATGTCCAGATGCTCTTAACTTTGTAAAGATTTTAGTGAGATTTTCTAACCTTTGTTTATTTTTCTGGAAATCTATCAATTTAAAAATATGAACTGGGAGTTAAATCACTCACTATTTTGTTCATATTTTTCTCACAATGTGCTTCCACTCAGGGAATATAAATATTCATAGAATAAAGAATGTCATATTGTAACAAGTCTCCTTTTGGGGCTACTCATGTTTCTTTCATTGTTTTCCATCTCTTTCTCAGTTTAGATCATTCATATGAATCTACCTACATGTTCAATTTCCCATTTTTCTGCTATCTCCAATCAGAAGTCTAGAAATATAGAAAATTTCCTGGATATTGTATAAACACCATTTTTTTCTATAGCAGAAATTCTCATATTACCAGTCACCAAATTAATAATCCCTGGCTTATGAAATATATTGTCCTTGAAAAATCCATATCTGAAATTTGCTCCTTTTCTTCTCTTGTTCTTCAATTATCATATACTTTTGCAGTGTATCAATCATTATAAATGTATTATATATTCCTGAATAAGAGTAAGACTAATTATAAAACAGTGGCTTAAAGAAAGTGTGATATATATTTTTAAGTATTTCTTTTAGAAGCTTTTAATAGCAATGACACAAATAAACTTGTACTGAAATGAAGAATAAAGCAAAATTAATAGAATCAATTTTTGCAAAGTAAGATAGAGTTTAAACCTATATTAAAATATTTCAAATTTTATTCCAAGATGGAATTCCTCTCTTTGTGTGTGTTTTTTGAGTACAAGAGTGGTCTGAAAATTTTATTTTACACAATCCAAACAGATGAACCAAAACACATACATATAGATAATATATTTTTTCTAAGTGATATCTGATATTGAGCTTTTAGTAAATAGCTTACTATTACTTCTATTATTCTTACCCATCATTACCTTCTATTACACCTAAAATGAAAATTTTAATTACTGTAACAAAATCTTCAAAATCTAACACGGACATGAAACACGTATATTTGGTTATCAGGTTAAAATACTTTCATAGCACACACTCTTTGTTAATTACATACATCATGGGGTTTGCTGGAATCATGGATGTAGCTGAGGATCCCAGGAGTAATCTGGCTCTCACAGACAATGTCACCTGGACCTCATTCCCCTGAGGAGGTGCAGGCCCTTGGCCAAGCTGTCTTTCAGTGCAGCTTTCATGGTTTCATTCCGTAGACTGAAGATGAAGGGATTCAGGAGGGGTGTGACAACACTAGAGAGGATAAAGAGGATCTTGTTGAGATGCAAGCTGCTCTTCTGGGAGGGGCGGACATACACAAAAATGGAGATCCCATAGCCCATGGAAACCACAGTAAAGTGAGAGGCACAGGTGGCAAAGGCTTTGCGTTGACCTTGTCCTGAGGGTATCTTCAGAATGGTGGAGATTATATAAACATAGGAGACCACTGTGAGGGAGAGGGAGCTAATGAGCAGGACAAGGGAGCTGAGGAAGTCCAACAGTTCAATGATGCGGATGTCAGCACAGGCCAAGTGGAGGAGGGGGGCACTGTCACAGAAAAAGTGATCAATCACATTGGGGCCACAGTATGGCAGCCCCGCCTTAAGGACAGTGGAGGGGAGAATGAGGAGAAAACCACCCACCCAGGAGAGGATAACAAGACGCACACACAGTGAACTGGCCATAATCACCGGGTATTGAAGGGGACTGCAAATGGCCACATAGCGATCATAGGACATGACTGCAAAAAGGATAAACTCAGTACATCCAGAGAGGAAATAGAAATAAGACTGGGTGAAGCATCCACCAAATGAAATGCTCATTCTATCTGACAGGAAGCCTGCCAGCATCTTGGGAACGGCACAGGTTGTGGTTAATACTTCACTGAAAGAGAGATTGCTGAGGAAGAAATACATGGGTGAGTGAAGCCTATAATCCATGAAAATCAGAGTAATGATTAGGCTGTTTCCAAGGACTGTCACCAAGTAGGCCAATAAAAAAGTCAAGAACAGGAGACTCCCAAGAGCTCTGGTGGTTGGTATTCCCATAAGAATAAACTCAGTCACCAGCGTCCAATTTTTTCCTTCCATGTTTGTGTCTCTTTTTACTGTAAAGAGAGTTATGGCATAGAAAAAAGAACGGTGAATCATTCATTAAATTAATAAGTCTAGGAGAAATTTAAAATAAAAATTTAGCTACTTTTTCTAGCAAAATTGAGAAGACAATTGATAGTATAATTGGGTATACCGTATCCTACAAAAATCCAGTTGATGAGATATGACATCAATTTTAATAACTCCATCTTTCCTTTGGATATCTGTAACCTTGGTGAGGCATGTTGAATATATAATTACAAGAATAAATTTTATCAATAAGAACTTTGTCCAGTAAGCATTCTGATAAAATACACCAGTGAATGATTAGTTGGCATTGTAAACGTAACAGCAATTTATTCCCAATGTTTGCCTTAGGGAAACTGGGTTTTCTAGATACTACACGTTGCACACAGAGAGCGCAAACTCTGGCTGCAAGTCAGTGGTACAACGAGGTTTCAGGAGTCACGTGGACAGTGGGCACACATGGTAGACACATTTGCCACTTGAGATTCTAGCACTCAAATGGCCAAAAAGGCAGAAAAATAAAAATTAATTAGCTTATTCGACTTTGCAAATTAAATTTCTTTTTAATTTTTTAATTAAATTCCAGTTATCACTATAGATTTCAACTTGTCATTCCTTTCTAGGCCTACTTTTCATTACCTTGTACTGAATTCCATTGAGATGAATCTTGAAATTTTTGCTTGTGTAAATTATACAAATAACATGTTATTATTTGCAAAAGTGTTGATAATTTTCAATTATGTTTGAAATCCTATATTTGAGGGGACAAGATAATGATTAAAGATGTGTCTGAGTTAGTTAAGAAAAGAAAGACTTGTTATGACTTGGCAGAAAAAGTACATAAAGAATCCTCATGTCTGAGAAACGATCTTATTAAAAACTAAGCATAACAATACAATTATAGGGAGATAATTAACTTTGCAGATATCAGATATCAAAGTGATTTCCTCCACACACAAAAACTTGGATAAAGATAAACAAACCTACTTTTGCAATAACAAAGCAAACAAAAACAACAAAAAATTGTAAAAACAAAAATCATAAATCTGTAGCAAATACAAATGGCACTAATACATTACATTAGTATGCAATTGGTACTGTTACACACCTAGTACTGAAATGTAAAGCCAGTACAATTCTCCATAATCACAGACAATGTAAAATGGCTAAAGATGTAAAAAATATAAGCTTTGGTATAAATATTTTAGAAAATGTATGTGATATTGAAATGTTTGCTTTAATATTAATGGTAGAAAATCATAGCAATGGAAAGATTACAAAATTAGTCAAAAATCAGTTTAAAATGTCCTGAAACTATATGACATGAGAGATCATGTCAAAATTCCGGCAGGCAACTTTTAGAAATATAAGCAGAATTAAAATAATACGATAATAAGAGAACTTGACACAATATTTTCTGTATCTGTCTGAAAGAATTAATCAATTGTACATGAGTATTTTTAAAAATTAACTATTTAGAAATAAATTATAGTAAAAATAAAAAATGTTATTAATGGAATGACAGGACAAATCTCCTATGTCGAATCAATATTGAAAAATCACTTATAACTAAGACTCAACTACAACCAAAATATTGGATTGGATTTTATTTCAGAAATGGCCAAAATACTTAAAATATAATATTTAAAATATAATCTCTATTATTAAGGAGTTTATTTTTAAACAAAGCAATAAATAAAATTTCACAGTATTAGCTAGTATGCCATTATTTAGACAGAGTGAAACAATATCAATTAATATGTCAAATTTCATAGGTGTCCATATAATTGTTTGTATTTAATTCTGTAGAGTAGCTACAAGGGAAGAAACTGAACTCTCACAAATGATATTCATAGGGGGCATATTGTGTCTGTGATCCATAATCTCAAAATATTTTTAAGAACCCATCCTCAAGAGACATAAAACATCAGAGCATTATAAGGAAATTTAAACTAGAAGAGCCCAAGTCTAACAAATATATGTTTAATATTTTTAGTGATAGCAGTGAGTGAGGCAAGTTTCTTGATAATCCAACTTCAGGCAACAGGCATCAATATCAGAAGCAGAGATGAGAGAGAGGGAGAGAAGGAGGAAAAGATAGAATGAGAGAAAATCTCTCTTACAATAGATAAGAAATACACTGGTTACATGAGTTGGAAGAACTATTTGATGAAATGTGCCTTGAAGCAAACGTAGACATTGAATGTTTGCATTGAGGTTAAGAAAAGAAAAGGGCACTTAAGGGGAAGAGCACTGGGTGTTGTATGGAAAACAATTTGACAATAACTGGAGATATATCTGACCTCCCAAAGAAGAATGTATGAGAGGATGGAAGTTTATTTCTGTTAGAATGAATCAATCCTGACTTTCTGAAAGCAAAATGTCAAATTTCGTTCTAATCATAAAATATTCCTCTAAGTTCCCTAGCATCTCACTTTCAAACAAACATAAAACATTAGATGTGGGTGCATTTGTTCTTACTAGAAATGCTTTTACACAGGGAATGCCTTTAGCAAGACCCTCGTCTTCTTTCCAAACATAATAAACTTCTTCCTCTATTACCTCAAAGTATTTCTTACGAGTGCCTCGTGTCCAATAAAAATAATTTCGATGCAGAAAAAGCAGAAGAAGTTCCCATCTTGTACCAATGATTTCCCTTTTGAAACTGAGCTCTTGGGCCCAGAAAACACGGATTTCCATAAAAACTGTTCAGTCCCAACCCCCTGTGATGGCAAAGGATCACAGGACAATCTACAGTACCCTGCATTCCAAGTGCATAGTTTCGGAGGATAACATAGTTTTCAAAGCAGCTCCTCAACCTGTAGGCCCACAGGGACTGGATGGGAGGAGTCATGTTTTCACTCTTTCTGTGTTTGTGAAACTTTTTAATGAGTCTATTCTTCTGAGACTCCAATATACAAAGAGAAGTTTGCTTTCCCAGGAGAAGGTTTAAGACTAAAAAGATGCATTTCATGTAAGACTAATTATTTTCTGTGCAAAGTTGGCTAAAAGGTTTTAGATAAAATTTTTATCTATAAATAATCTGTCCTGGGATATTAGGAGCATAGATACTCCATTATTTGTTTTTATTTCTTTTCAGTGGATAACTCCACTGAAGTGCAATGATGATTTCACCATAATATGTGTGTCTAATAAATATGAAGGATGTATTCACCAAACTTCTAATTACGCCACTGGACGTCCACGTGAGGGGTGGGAAATATTGACTAAGTGCTAAAAGAGCCCTGGGTAGGGGCAAGACCCATAGGATATTCATAATAAGTTTGTGTGGATGTATGGTAAGGTTCTCAAATTTATGAGTCCATTTTATTAAAGAAGGAACCTTTTTATCATATGCTTAATGTTCCCTTATGTATTCTTTTATTTGTTTGTTTATTTATTTTAATAAATAGTTTATTGTCAAATTGGTTTCCATACAACACACAGTGCTCTTCCCCACAAGTGCCCTCCTCCATCACCACCACCTCTTTTCCCCCCTCCCCTTCAGTCCTCAGTTCATTTTCAGTATTCAATAGTCTCTCGAGTTTTGCATCCCTCTCTCTCACCAACTCTCTTTCCTTCTTCCCCTCCCCCTGGTCCTCCATTAGATTTCTCCTGGTCTCCTGTTAGACCTATGAGTGCAAACATATGGTATCTGTCCTTCTCTGCCTGACTTATTTCACTCACCATGACACCCCTGAGGTCCATCCACTTTCCTACAAATGGCCAGATTTCATTCTTTCTCATTGCCATGTAGTACTCCATTGTATATACATACCACATCCATGCTGTTTTGAGGAGTGCCTGCACCAGTTTGCATTCCCACACACAGTGAAAAAGGGTTCTCTGTTCTCCACATTCTCACCAACATCTGTTGTTTCTTGATGTGTTCATTTAAGCTGTTCTTAAGTGTGGGGTGTTATCTCATTGTGGTTTTGATTTGTATTTCCCTGATGATGAGTGATGTTGTGCATCTTTTCGTGTGTCTGTCAGCCATCTGAATCTCTTCCTTGGAGAACTGTCTATTCGGGTCGTCTGATATCTCTTCGCTGGATTATTTGGGCGGGTTTTTGGGTATTGAGTTTGATAGGTTCTTTATAGATTTGGATACTAAAACTTTATCTTATATGTCATTTGTAAATATATTTTCCCCACTCTGCTGGTTTAGTTTTAGTTTTGTAGATGGTTTCCAATGCTGTGCAGAAGCTTTTATATTGATGTTCCAATAATCATTTTTGGTTTTATATCCCGTACCTCCAGAGACATGTCTAGTAAGAAGTGGTGGCAGTCTAGGTAAAAGACGTTGCTGCCTGTTTTCTTCTGTATGGTTTTAATGGGTTCCTATCTCACATTTATGTCTTTCATTCATTTTAATTTACTTTTGTGTATGGTGTAAGAAAAAGGTTGTTTAATTCTTCTGCGTGTCACTGTCTAGTTTTCCAAGTGCCATTTGCTGAAGAGATTGCCTTTTTCCCATCGGATACTATTTTCTGCTTTGTCAAAGATTAGTTGGCGATACCTTTGTGGGTCCATTTCTGGGTTCACTATTCTGTTCCATTGATCTGTATGTCTGCTTTTGTGTTAGTACCATAGTGTCTTCATGATCACAGCTTATAATACACCTTGAAGTCCAGGATTGTGATGTACCCAGCTATGTTTTTTTTTTCAAGAACACTTTGGCTTTTCAGATTATTTTCTGATTGCATAAAACTTTTAGAATTGTTTCTCCTAGCTCTGTGAAGAATGCTGGTGTATTTTGAGCAGGATCACATTTAATGTGTGGATTGTTTTGGAACCTATGGACCTTTTAACAATACTTGTTCTTCCAATCCATGAGCATGGAATGTTTTACCATTTCTTTGTGTCTAACTCAATTTCTTTCATAGGCTTTCTATAGTTTTCAACATACAGATGGATTTTTCCTTATTTTTGTTAGGATTATTCCTAGGAATCTTATGGTTTTTGGTTCACTTGTAAATAGGATTAATTCCTTGATTTCTCTTTCCGCTGCCTCATTATTTGTTAGAGGCTTTCGGGGTTTCTGTGTGGTGTATCATATTGTCTATGGAGAATGGAAGTTTGGCTTCTAATTTGCCAATTTGATTAACTTTAGTTCTTTGTGTTGTCTAATTGCTGAGGCTAGCACTTCCAGTATTATATTAAACGGGTATTTTAACAATATAAACGCTTCCAATGCATGAGCATGGTGTATCTATTTGTTTGTATTTTGTTTCTTTTTTTTTAATCAATGTCCTTAGTTTTCAGAGTATATCTGTCACTTTCTTTGCTAAATTTGTTTCTAAGCATTTAGACTTTAAGTGCAATTGTAAGTTGATTATTTTTTTATTTCTCTTTCTGCTACATCATTTTGAGTGTGTGGAAATGCAACCAATCCCCCATATTAATGTTATATCCTACAGCTTTCCCGAATTAATATTCAGTTCAAATACTTTTGGAGAAGGGAATTCATTATGGTATTGTATGTATAGTGCCATCTCTTCTACAAATAGTAAGTTATATTCTTCCCTACCAATGTGCATGCTTTTTATTTCTTTGTCTTATCTTATTGCTGTGACTACCACTTTCAATACTGTGTTAAACACAAGGGGTGAAAGTGGATATACTTGCCTTGTTCTTGATCCTGCAGAAAAAGCTTTCCTTTTTTCAGCATTGAGTATGATACTTTTCTCAATATATGGCCTTTTTTATATTGGGTGTGTTCTTTCAAAACCAGCTTTTCTGACAGTTACTATAATGAATGGATGTTGTAGTTTGTCAAAGGCTTTTTATGCACCTATAGAGATGGTCACATGGTTTTTCCTTCATTGTTTTAAGGTGATTTATCAAATTTATTTGTAAAGTAAACTAAAGTCACTCATGCAACACTAAAACAACGGTTTCGGGGAGCAGAAAGATGGTAGAGAAGTAAGGAGCCCCATTACCTCCATCCACCCACAATTATCAAACTGAGAAGAATTAAAAAGCCACAGATTTCTGATCTCCATGAACGGAGGTGTGCAGACAGACTTCTTACCGACAGCAATCTTGTGGTTGCCTGACTGAGTGAGTGCGATCTGGGACCAGAGACTTTAGGGGAGGGAGCACTGGGTCCAGAGACAAAGTGCCCAGAGGCCTGGCGCTGGGCCCACAGAAACCCCCATGTCCATAGGCGCACCGCTGCTCGGACAGCCTCAAGGGCAGGGTGGCTGTGAGATC
Source organism: Helogale parvula (assembly GCA_004023845.1). Classification (NCBI taxonomy): domain Eukaryota; kingdom Metazoa; phylum Chordata; class Mammalia; order Carnivora; family Herpestidae; genus Helogale; species Helogale parvula. Next base: position 21,904 of record PJEM01015672.1, read on the forward strand.
AGAGGCGGACAGTTCCCAGGACAGCCACTCACACGGGGCAGCTGGGTATCCAGAGGCACACGGACCTTCACAGCCACACGCAGCACCGCTGGGCAAGGCAGGAGAGAGACCAGGGGAAGAGAAGTAGACACTGAATCACTCACAATGTAATCCCTGCAGAGGAGAGATTTAGCCGGGGACTGAGGGCCCGTGAGCACTGAGAGAAATATCCGTCCCTTCAGCAGGGGTGCTCTCCCTCCAGTCGGCAGCTCACCGAGTGCAGGCGGAGCCAGGGGAGAACTCTGACTTCACAATACCCCTACTCTATCCCTACCAGAAAGCCGTCCACTTGCAGGAGATTTTAACTATGGTGGCAATATTGAGTGAGTGGGCAAGGACTTAGAAACAGGGCAGAACTTAAAAAACAGAAACAATTAGACCCACCAGAGGCACAAGGAGGTTGGACTCCAGAGAGAGGCTGGCAATGCATGGTCTGAGAAGGGCTTGGGGTTCCTGCTTCCATTCTTCCCCCCAAGTCCACCAAGGCGGGTCCTCAGAGAGCAGCCCCTGAGACCTGGACCCTTGCACCAAGCCACACCCATCCACACTGGAGAGCTGCTGTGCTTTTGCTTATTACCTTTAATTGTTTTTGTTTCTTAACATTTTTACTTTTTATTTCCCCCCCGTCTTCTCTTTACTATTTTCCTATTTCCTTCTTTTCTCCCTTTCCCCCTGGAATCTGGGAAAGACCAACATTTAGGCACTGCTGTGCTTAGATCAACTCTTACCATCCAGATAGTTTTTCCTTTATCTCACCCTTATCTCCTCACCCTACGCCCCATAGGTTTTAAGCTCTCAGACTGTTGGTTATCTCTGTCTGTTGCTGTCCCCCGTCCCCCCCACTCCCGGCATGCTTTTTTTCCTTTTCTTTTTTTTTTCCCCCTCTCTTTGCTTTCCTGTACCTTTTTTCCGTTCCCCTTTTGGTTTGCTTCTTTACTTGTTCTATCAGTACACTTGTGTGCTTGTGTTCTCTGTGTGTTTGTCTGTCTGTTTTCCTTTTCACAGCTACCTCAAGAAACAACCCAAAGCACACATAGTGGAAAGTCTCAAATATCGCTGAGTAGGGAAATAAATGAATCAGAGGCATAACGAAAGAAACTTACAGACACAATTAAAAGAACATCTCTTGAAACGACAGACCATAGACACTCAAAGAGCCTTCTTCTCTAGAGGAATACTAATAAACGCACAGTGCAGAACAAGCTTTAAAAACTGACAAGAGACAGAAAGCTAACTAAAATGACTAAACGAAAGCTCTCTCCTTCAGAGAAACTCCAGGAAGAAATCACAGCTACAGAACTGCTCAAAACAGACACAGGCAACATAACTGAACAAGAATTTAGAATGATTGTCATAAAATTAATTGCTGCGCTTGAAAAAGGCATAGAAGCTATCAGAAAAGGTATTGATACAAAGACTAGGAACCTTCAAAATAGCTATGATGAGTTAGAAAAGGCTATAAGAGAGATGAATAATAAAATGGAGGCTGCCATGGCACGAATTGAAGAAGCAGAGAGGAGAATAAGTGAATTAGAAGGCACAGTTATAGCAAAAGAAGAGGCCGAGGAAAAGGGAGAGAAAATGATTCAGGAGCATGAAAGGAGAATCAGAGACCTGAGTGATACAATCAAACAGAACAATATCTGTATCATAGGAGTTCCTGAAGTTGAAGACAAAGACAGAGTGCTTGAAGGCATACTGGGCAAAATTATACATTAAATCTCCCCAATCTGAGTAAAGAGAAAGACATTGAAATTCAGGAGACATACCGAACTCCCCTAAGACGTAATGTAAACCGACCTTCAGCACGACATATCATAGTGAAACTGGCAAAATATAAAGACAAAGAGAGACTTCTGAAAGCAGCTAGGGAGAAAAAGGCCCTAACATACAAAGGGAAACCTATCAGAGTGGTTACAGACCTATCTAATGAAACTTGGCAGGCCAGAAAGGAATGGCAGGAAATCTCCAATGTGATGAACAGGAAGAATATGCAACCATGAATTCTTTACCCAGCAAGCCTGTCATTCAAAATAGAAGGAGAGATAAAGGTTTTCCAAATAAACAAAAGTTGAGAGAATTCATCACTACGAAACCAGCCCGACAAGAAATCTTAAGAGGGACTCTCTGAGGGAAACGTAGCAAGGAAAAAAGGTACCAGAAACATCATTACAGTCATGCACACTACAAGGAACACAGTGAACCTAAACCCACATCTTTCAATAATAACACTGAATGTAAATGGACTGAATGCTCCAGTCAAACGACACAGGGTAGCAGAATGGATCAAAAACCAAAATCCATCTATTTGCTGTCTACAAGAGACTCACCTTAGACCTGAAGACACCTTCAGATTGAAAGTAAGGGGATGGAGAAATATCTACCATGTGACTGGAAGCCAAAAGAAAGCTGGAGTAGCCATACTTACATCTGACAAACTGGACTTTGAAGTAAAGGCAGTAACAAAAGATGAAGAAGGACATTATATAATAATTACAGGTTCTCTCCATCAGCAAGAGATAATAATTATAAACATCTATGCGCCAAATTCGGGAGCACTCAAATACATAAAACAATGAGACACAAACAGAAGCAATCTTATTGATATGAATTTGCTAATAGCAGGGGACTTTAATACTCCCTTAACAACAATGGATAGGTCAACCAGACCAAAAAAAAAAATCTCTAAATAAACAACGGAACTGAATGACACACTGGAACAGATGGAATTGATAGATATGTTTAGAACTCTGCATGCTGAAGTTAGGAAATTCACCTTCTTCTCGAGTGCACATTGCACATTCTCCAAAATAGATCACAAACTGGGTCATAAAACAGCCCTCCATAAATACAAACGAATTGGGATCATACCATGCACTTCCAGATCACAATGTTATGAAACTCGAAATCAACCACAGGAAGAAGCCTGGAAAACCTCCAAAAATGTGGAGGTTAAAAACTACCCTACTGAAGAATGATTGGCCGAACCAGGAAATTAGAGAGGAAATTTAAAAGTATATGGAAACAAGTGAAAATGAAAATACGACAATCCAAACTTTCTGGGACACAGAAAATGCAGTCCTAGGGGAAACTTCCTTGCAATCCAGGCCTATTTCAACAAGCTAGAAAAAGCGCAAACTCAAAACCCAACAGAGCACCTAAGGAAACTAGAAAGGGAGTAGCAAGAGCACCCCAAGCCCAGCAAAAGAAGAGAAACAATAAAAATCAGGGCAGAATGAACACACAATACAAGTGAACATATCAATGAATCCAAGAGTTGGTTTTCTGAAAAAATATACAAAATTTATAAAGAAGAGAGACAACACCCAAATATACAAAATCATGAATGAAAATGGATCTATTACAACAGATCCCTCGAAAATGCAAGAAATCAGCAGAGAATACTATGAAAAACTATATGCCAACAAACTGGACAACCTAGAAGAAATGGACAAATCCTAAAGGCACATGCACTACCAAAATTCAACGGGAAGAGATAGAAAATCTGAACAAACTCATAACCAGTGAAGAAATTGAATCAGTTATCAAAAATCTCCCAACGAATAAAAGCCCAGGGCTGGATGGATTCCCAAAGGAATTCTACCACACATTTAAAGCAGAGTTAACACCCATCTTTCTCAAGTTATTCCAAAAAATAGAAATGGAAGGAAGACTTCCAGACTCATTCTACAAAGCACATATCACTTTGATTCCTAACCCAGACAGAGACCCAACAAAAAAAGAGAACTACAGGCCAATATCCTTAATGAATACGGATGCAGAAATACTCAACAAGATACTAAAAAATCGAATTCAACAGCATATAAAAGAATTATCCATCATGATCAAGTAGGATTCATTCCTGGGTTACAAGTCTGGTTCAATATTCGTAAACCCATCAATGTGATACATCACATTAACAAAAGAAAAGAAAAAAACATATGATCCTGTCGATAGATGCAGAAAAAGCATTTGAAAAAATACAACATTCCTTTTAATAATAACCCTCGAGAAAGTCGGGGTAGAAGGAACTTACTTAAACATGATAAAAGCCATTTATGAAAAGCCCACAGCTAATGTTATCCTCAATGGGGAAAAACTGAAATCAAGGAAACGACAGGTGTGTCCACTCTCACCACTGTTGTTTAACATTGGGCTGAAAGTCCTAGCATCAGCAATCAGACAACCAAAGGAAATAAAAGGCATCAGAATGGGCAAAGATGAAGTCAAACTTTCACTTTTCGCAGATGACATGATACTCTACATGGAAAACCCGGCAGACTCCACCAGAAGCCTTCTAGAACCGAACAATGAATTCAGTAAAATTGCAGGATACAAAATTAATGTACACAAATTGGTTGCATTCCTATACACCAATAATGAAGCAGCGGCAAGAGAAATCAATGAACTGATCCCATTCATGACTGCACGAAAAACCATAAAATACCTAGGAGTAAACCTAACCAAGGATGTAAAACTATATGATGAAAACTATAGAAGACTTATGAAGGAAATTGAAGAAGACAGCAAGAAATAGAAAACATTCTGTGCTCATGGATCGGAAGAATAAATATTGTTAACATGTCATTACTACCCAAAGCAATCTACACATTCAATGCAATCCCCATCAAAGTTGCACTAGCATTCTTCTCAAAGGTAGAACAAACTATCTTAAAATTCATATGGAACTACAAAAAAACCCGAATAGACAAAGTAATATTGAAGAAGAAAACTAAAACAGGAGATATCACAATCCCAGACTTTAGCCTCTACTACAAAGCTGTCATCATCAAGACAGTATGGTATTGGCACAAAAACAGACACATGGACCAATGGAATAGAATAGAGAACCCAGAACTGGACCCACAAGTGTATGGCCAATTAATCTTTGACAAAACAGGAAAGAGTATCCAATGGAAAAAAAAAAGCCAGCCTCTTCAACAGGTGGTGTTGGGAGAACTGGACAGTAACATGTAGAAGAATGAAATTAGACCACCTTCTTACACAATTCACAAAAATAAACTCAAAACGAATAAATGACCTGAATGTGAGACAGGAAACCATCAAAACCCTAGAGGAGAAAGCAAGAAATAGCCTCCTTGACCTCAATTGCAGCAATTTCCTCCTGAACACATCCCCAAAGGCAAGGGAATCAAGAACAAAAATGAACTACTGGGACCTCATCAAGATAAAAAGCTTCTGCACTGCAATGAAACGATTAAAAAAAAACTAACAGGCAACCAACAGAACGGGAATACATAGTGGCAAATGGCATATCAGATAAAGGGCTAGTATCCAAAATCTACAAGGAACTCACTAAACTCCATACCTGAAAAACAAATAATCCAGTGAAGAAATGGGCAGAAGACCTGAACAGACACGTCTACAAAGAGGACATCCAGATGGCCAACAGGCACATGAAACGATGCTCAGCGTCACTCATCATCAGGGAAACACAAATCGAAACCACACTGAGATGCCACCTCAAACCGGTCAGAGTGGCTAAAATGAACAAATCAAGAGACTATAGATGCTGGCGAGGATGTGAAGTAACCGACACCCTCATACACTGTTGGTGGGAATGTTAAACAGGTGCTGCTGCTCAGGAAAACACTGGGTTTTCCAGCATTGGCTGTTATATGGAAACCAATTTAACAATAAACTATTATTTTTTAAAAAGTAAATAAAACATTTTAAAAATTTTTTAAAATTCAAGGCTTTAATCCCCCAGGATGCAAAAACTCATGTAAATCAACCCCTCCAGTTTTCCCAGTCAGTGGCTATGTGCATTCTCCTGTGCACCGTGTGTGCAATCTCTCTCTCTCTCCTTTCTCTGTTACCACAGTTCCCTCCCATCTGCAGCGCCTGTGATTTGTTCCCCACCCCAAGCCATATCTCTGCACTTCCCAACTTTTATTATGAGGTATCTTCTGTCCCTCTGGTTGTGCTGCTTCTTCTGTCAGTTTTCAGGTACATTTTATGGGTATTCAGAATGATTTGATGCCTATGTAGTTGTGTTTGAGGGACAAGACTGACCCGGCCCGCAGGTCCGTCAACGCAGGTCCTGAGGGAGGGAGTGAGAATTGGGGGGCAGGGGGCACAGAGAATGGAGGCAAGACAAAGTTTCTGATCAAGCCTCAGTTTATTGGGAAAAAACAAGCATCTTATAAAGAGCAGAAAGCACAGGTCAGTTGCTAAGAAACAGGGTCACGTGAAGGGGCTAGGGTAAAGAAAAAACAAAAGCTGCAGTTTTAGCACAGCGTCTGAGGAGCAGGTAAGAAAGTCCAGCCAAGCTGTCTCCGGCCTTGAGCTGGGAGTGATAACACTGTCCTGCCCTGCAGGTGGCTGATCTTTGGTCAAGGCACACATCTCTTCCCCTGGCAGCTCTTTCTGGCAGCTCTCCACACAAGACTAGCCTAGGGTCCTCCTACTATGCCCCATCTTAGCTTTCTCTGAGGGTTTTTTAAATGATTGGGTCTTTGTTTCAAGTGATTTTCACATTTAGTGAAATAATTATTTTTATTTTATAATCTATCAATAAAGTGTATTACACTGATTAATTTGGGAATGTTAAAGAAAGTTTGTGTTTGAGAGATAATCCCACTTGTTCAATTCATGTAATTATCATTTTATTTAAATTTTACTTCATTAACATTCAATGAATGTTGGTTTCAGGAGTAGAAATTCATGATTCATTACTTACTATATGGAATTATTTTTCTATATAGTTGGATTCATTTTGCACATTTTTTTAAAATTTGTGTTTATGTATATGAAAGATAATGGTCTGTAGTTTACTCATGATGGTTTTATCTGGCTCTCTTTTCTGGGTAATAATAGGTCTCATAAAATGAATTGGTAAATGACTTGGCCACGTCCCAGTTCTTTCTCTATTTTGGAAGTGCTTGTTAAAGATTGGTATTTTTTAAATTTTTGTTAGAGTTTTCATAAATTTAAGAAGAAATGCATATGAATATGGGCATTCGTGTGAGTGTAGGAATATTTCTTTACTCTTTACTTATTATAAATGCATTTATATAGTATATTCCTTCTTGATTTTAGTCAAATAACATGTACTTATTTATTTTGGAATTTAAATTTAGT
>PJEM01015673.1:0-29076 GCA_004023845.1 Helogale parvula
CCCCCACTGTTCTCAAGTATTGGTCGTGCCTCAACATTAGTCAGTGCGTTCTTTCATCAGATGCCATTTGTCACGGAAATAAAGTGGAACCATTCAAAATTCTAAAGTGAGTGTCACTCATTTTTGCTAGTGACCACACTCCCAGCCCACCACCTCCCACACCGCCAGGGCACAACGGGGCAGCCAGGAGCAGTCAGCCTCGTCCTGGGCTACCAACCAGGTGACATCTGGTCTGCTTCACACAGGCCACCCCACGTCAGGAGGGCACGTTTCCAGGGTGTGATGTACCAGGAAGAATCAAGGAGAAGAGAGAGTGCTCAACCCCTCCTCCTTTGCTGAGACATCAATCCCAGCTCAGAGGAGAGGCCACCATACTCAAGAGGGGAATTACACAGCTCATGAGAGACGCAGAAGGCTTTCTGTTCTAATTGTATTTGCTGTTGGCTAGTGCTAAATCAAATGTAGCTTATACTTCTTCGGCTAGACGTGGGTTAAAAATTAAACAACGCACTGAACATTCACAGACTTGGAAGGTATATACATCTTGTATGTAGGGGTGTGTGTGTATCCAAAATAAATTCGTTCTAGTTCATGAAAAGTCTAGTTCAGTAGTCCACCGACACAGTGTACCAGAAACACTCAGTACAACAAACATTTCAGCACCAACTACGGGTTAGGCATGTGACAAGGAGAGGGTCTTGCAAAGACAAATAAGACAGGTTTTATTTTCAAGGAATACATATAACAGAGTAAGGGAAATCTTCAAATTCCACAAGTCACCCTTTGAAAGGCACATCGAGGGGCATCTGGGTGGCTCAGTCAGGTAAGCATCCGACTTCGCCTTAGGTTCATGATCTCACAGTTTGTGGTTCCAGCCCCACATCAGGCTCTGCGCTGAAAGTACAGAGCCTACTTGGGATTCTCTCTCCTTCTCTTTCTGCCCCTCGCCCACTCATGCTCTCTCTCAAAATAAATAAACTTAAAAAAAAACGTGGGTGTGGGTGGCTCAGCTGGTGAGGGGCCAGACTTCGGCTCAGGTCATGATCTCACAGCCTGTGAGTTCAAGGCCCTCTCAGCTGTGTGCTGACAGCTCAGAGCCTGGATCCTACTTCAGATCCTGTGTCTCCCTCTCTTTCTGCCCCTCCTCCAGTCATGCTCACATGCTCTCTCTCTCTCAAAAATAAATAAATATTAAAACAAAAATTTTTTTAAAAAGGCACACCTACATATTTATGTTTCTTTTTTTTATGTTTATTTATTATTGAGACAGAGAGAAACAGCATGAATGAGGGAGGGGCAGAGAGAGAGGAAGACACAAAATCCAAAGCAGGCTCCGGGCTCCGAGCTGTCAGCACAGAGTCCAACACGGGGCTCGAACTCACAAACCATGAGATCATGACCTGAGCCAAGGATGGACGGCACCCAGGTGCCCCCATAGTTATGTTTCTTAAGTATAACTCTGGGTCCCACTCTGCTGTACTCTTGGACACCTGATTTAAAAAACCCACTAAATATGATTAACACTTCAAGCTCCATCACACTAGAGGGCTTCCAATGCTAAAATTTTTATCTTATGGGCTCCAAATTCTGAGGTCACCTCACAGGTGTCCAGGCCACAGGCACGCAACCTCCCATAAATCCAAACGCTAGAGCTTCTGTCTTTCTGAGAGGCTCAAAGTGTCTGGAACAACCAGGTGTCACTAAAGCCGCAACCACACACTTTTACCCGCACTTGCTTTTCAGCTGCCAAACGTTTTCCCTTCCTTCCTTGTGCAGTATGAAACCGATCATGCATGTTAAAAGGTTATCACACGCATAGTTTGAAGAACAAAGCAGACACCGTGAGCCTACCACACAGCTCTAAGAAGCAGAGCAGAACCAGGGCCTTGAGGCCCCGTGTGCCCCCACCCCAGTGCACCTCCCTTCACTCCTCCGAATAACCACCATCCTCTCACCCATCTTGAAGACCCATCCCCGAACTCGTTTCTTTTCCTCCACGGCTGCAAAATGCAGGTGTGCTGTGGAAGGACAACATTCTCCACTCTCCAAGCCTGCTCACCCTCCGGGGACCAGGAATCCGAGAGGAGACGGACAGCGTCGAAAGCAGGGACCACGTCATCCTCCTCTCTACCCCGCTAGCCCAGTCATCTGGTGGTGACTGTTTCACCGACGCCAAGGATGGCAAGATGAAGGAGCAAACGGACACCCTGGAGCAGGTGACAGATGTTCTCCTCCTTACCTCCGCCTCTATCTGCTGCTGAGTTCGGCTGTGGTTCTCCTTGTACTGGTTGGCCCTCAGAACTTGCTGCTCGATGCCTAGCAGGACCGCTTCGCAGCCATCACACCTACAAAGGAGATGACGGGCCCTGAGCCACAGAAAGCTCTGGGGGCTCTCCACCAGCCTCCAAAACCTCCACCCCCTCGGGGACTTCCTTTAACACCCTCCTGCCAAGGAAGCTCTTGCCCTGCACTCCGTCCAAGACCAGTGGTTCTGAATCTAAAACACAGGGCACCTGGAGACAAACACGGAGGGTGTGGGATGGTTTCCTAGGATCCTAGAACACGGCTTGAATGCCAACCTTTGTCTCCCATGGGAAAGCTTTACAGCCTGGGCCCTTAAAGGGATCGGGAGAGCCCTTACAGATGGTACAGATTCACCGCTTTTCTGAAAGGGAACAGTGATTTTCTAGAAGGATCCTATTTTAAAGCTTGCCCCTTTTCTCAGAAGTTTGTTACTTCCTAATTGCCACCCCCTCACTTCATTTCCCTATTTTTTATTTTGAAAATGGTAAAACCTAAAAAAAAAGTTGAAGGAATAGTACAATGAAGAGCCATTTGCCCTCTACCTAGAAGTCAACAGCTGCAAACAACCCGCCATATTTGGGATACTGTTCTACCTAACAATTCGGTTTCGAATCTAACTCCAGTGTTGTAACATAAGCTTTAAGAATCTGGACTAGTCACCATGTTGGGATGGGGTTAGGATGGCACCTCTGGGGAAATCAGGGAAGCCAGACTGTGGATGTGAGAACAGACTCGGCCATCTCAAAGATGGAGTAAGAGCCGCCACCAGCAGGACTGGAGGCCTGGAGGGCACGCCGGGGCACTTCCACACTAGGGGCGTTTTCTACGGTTTTTTCCCCATTTATTCTGACTGACCACTTTTACAGTATTTTGAAAGTTCCTGCCTGTGTCAGGAAGGTGTCTGGGGCCATCCTTGGGACAGAAGCTGGGGTAAGGGGGGGACAGCACATAGCCTGGGGTCCAACAGTAGCTGAATGAGGGATACTTGAGGGGCTCTGAACATGGGGTGGGGGTGGGAGTCAAAGCTGAGCCATTCATGACTGGAAAGTTTGGGTCTGTTTTAAAGAAGACAATTTCAGGGGCACCTGGGTGGCTCAGTCAATTAAGCATCTGACTTCAGCTCAGGTCACAATTTCATGGTTCATGAGTTCAAGCCCCACATCAGGCTCTATGCTGTGGAGCCTGGAGCCTGCTTCGGATTCTGTGTCTCCCTCTCTGCCCCTCCCCGGCTTGTGCTCTCTCTCCCTCTCTCTCAAAAATAAACAAACATTTTTTAAAATTCTTAATAAAAATAAAAAATACAGAAGACAATTTCCCTACCCCCTGCACAAAGCCTGACTGCTCAGCTTCACGATCTCCAACGACACCACATGCCTGCCTGGGGTCATGCTGTCCTGACCTCCAACTATGCCCTAACCCTGCCCCCCTTCAAAACTTGGCTAGAACCTGTTTTCCAACTAGACCCATGTGGCTTTATAACCTCCAAATCATTGCAATAACTCCATAACAAATCCTTATAGAATATGCAAATCTACTGCAAACATCAAATCCCATTAACACAGAGAATATGCAAAAACAAAATAAAATACAGAAGACGCAAATGTCCCACTTTTTACATACCCGAATACTGTTATCAGATAGTCTGTGTGTACGTCTTGGGTTCCAACTTAGAATAACCCTGTCCGTGTCTTCATTATGCCTCACGATGTTTTACCAACACCAGCCCAAGGTTACTGAGGCTGAACGTGGCTTCTCTTATCCAAGGAATCTGATCAACACTAACCTCCTGAGCTTCGTCAAGCTCAGAGGCTGGGTTTGCAAAGCACCGGATCCACGTCACACAAGCAGGTTTCGGAGGCTCCGCCTGCCAAGCCTACTGTTCCCCAGTCCCCCACTGCACCAGGACAACCAAGGCCCTGGAGGCCTGCAGTGAGTCCTGCTGCCACACGGCTTTAGTCACAAATGTACCCCACACCCCGGCTTACTGTCCCAAGGCTCCAGCTCCCAGGCAGCCCCAGCAGATCCTAGGAGACATTCCCCCAAGCAGAGGCCTTTCCCCTAGGAGAGGGCACACCCTCCTCTTTCAGTCTCACCATTCATGCAAGGTCTTGACAATATTATTGATATCCTTCTTTCGGATGTCACGGCCAATGCAAAAATCCACTTCCAGCAGCTGGTTTCTCTGGTCCAGCTTGCCTTGGATGATGTCAGTATAGACAGCCTCAATGATGAGGTCTTCCAGTTCCCGGAGATTCCGCATCTCCAGGTCCTTCAGCAGCACGGAGTAGGGGATACACTGTAGATAAAGCCATGGGATATTTACAAAAACCGCTGACAAGCATTAAAGATAATGCAGGTATACACCTGCCTCAGGGCTTTGGGAAATGAGGTCTGGTTGTAGTTATTAACATCTATGGCAATAAGACAAAGATAAATGAGCTGTGAGACCTAGAGGATCCAAACAAGACCCAGAGCCTCCAGGAAGGCATTCTCCTAGATTCTCTCCCCGCTGGACTTCACCCAGACTTCAGCTTTCCTGTTGTAAAGCACTCTTAGAAAGTGTCCGAGACAAGAAAGGGAAACACTCAGTGTGTGCCACTCTGCCACCTTCGGAAGCTTGCAGACTTGACCTAAAATGCCAGATCACCACAAAACTCCAAACAATTTCAGACGCTGGAGAGAACTGGCTGCCTGCCCAGAAGAGCACAAGCAAAACACATGTGCAGGCTAACATATCCATCTACAGGCGGCCGGTGGGCACTGCATCTGCTTTCAGACTCGCAACCAAAGTCAATTCCCCACCAACAGTCCCTTATTGCAGTATACCAATATTCTGCATTTCTCCACGACAACTATATATCTAAATCCCCAGTTTTATGGACACGTCACTACTAGTATGGAAATTAACACAGCAATAAAATCTGCAAAAACAGGAGGAAGAGGTATATAAACAAAAGAGTAACAGCAAACATTGCTAGGGAGATTTTTAATAACTAAAAGCACAGATGGGTTTATAAGGGACACATTGCAGAAACAGGAAAAGAAAGTTACTCCTAAACTTTGCTACACTTGGGAAGTCCATGATCAGGAGCAAAAAAAAAAAAAAAAAAACACAAAACAAAACCACGTCCTCATTTCCTAACAAAACAGGTATCCCACCTGAAATGCCAGGCTGAGAATCAGAAATTTGTGATCAGACCAGGGAAAACGATCTCGGCAACGGAAACAGCAACGCAGGAACAAATCTACATCTCTCAAGCTCAATCACAGAGGGGAAGTGTGAAGGACAGACCTCTTCCAATGGCAAAGCCCCACAAAACCTTTGACAGTTATGCCGGAATTGGGCAACCAGCCAAAACCAACTGTAAATTAACCGAATCTGGACCTTCTTTGTTAACGGCTGTGAGAAGCTGACTGCAAGGCCTCTTCTAAATGGAGTGGGGCGGAGACCTCAGAGAGATGACGCAGTGGCTATCTTACAGAAGTTAGGGTCTAAAGATAGCACATAAGGCAAAACTTCAGCTCAGTATAACTAACCTTGCCAATCCCCAGAAGAAGGCCCGTCTCGGGAAGTCCAACAAAGCCGGCTTCTCCTCCGGCTCCGGCACACTTCCCTGTGCCCTGGGCAACAGATGATGCGGTTAACCTGCCTTGAGATGTTCTGCTACTTGAAAAACTACGTATCTTGGAACAAGAGTCTCCCTTTAGGACAGCAGAATGCTCACACGAAGTGAGTCACCGAGCGTGCCAGAACGGAGGCCTGCTGATTCACAGTGTCTCCCGGGCATACTTTTCCTGAACGAAACAGTGAGTAGTAGTCTACTCTATTTTAATCGTTATCTTTTCTTCTTTCGTCCTGTGCCAAGCAAGTTTTATGCATCTGTGACATGACCACAGTGCACAGCTGGCAGCTCCCTCGCGGAGGCCAGTGCGACACCTGCCTACGGGTGGGGAGGAGCGGGACAGGAAGGGGTTGGGCACTGTACCTTCATTCTCGACGCCAAGCTCACGATGGTCAGGTGCTTCAGCTTGTTCTGCTGAGCGGTGCTCAGTTCCGGCAGGCTCTCCTTGTTGGCTGCTCAGTGCCACCCACCACAACAATTAAGACACAAAATAAATTAGAATTTCTTTACAGAAGAAGCTCACCAACTCCCTACATCAAAAGTACTACTGGTTCACTGTCATGACTCTGCACTTCTGCGTGAGGCAGTGTTCCACGAGCACCCCGTCTCCTTCGGAAGACCAAGTGCTCCTGAAAAGCCAGGCATGAACGCACCAAACGACAGGACAATCGCCTTAATCAAACACTATCTGTGCCCTTTGTGACATGCAACCAAGCTCAACATGTCTTCGCTGCGAATCTGTTACGGGCAATGCACTGTCCTAAGTGACTCAAAGTCAAGGATAAATACGATGGGCTTTGTCAGGGCTGCTGCACTATGCGACCCCAGGGATAACCACCACCAGACTTGTGCAACTCAATGGCCGTGGACTTGTCCTCAGTCTTACGTCGGGTATTTCAACAGCTACAAGGACAAGACAGAACTACTAGAAGAAAGGCACAAACTACCAGAAGAGAGCCAGAGAGTGAGGAAGAGGGGGAGAGGCAGAAAGGGAGAGTAGGGGAGAAAGGAAAGGCAGAGAACGGGAGAGAGGAAGTGAGTGCAATCACACTGAGGAGGTACAGGGAAGGAAAACAAAGATGGAGACTGAGATGAGCTTTGAAGACCGGGCAAAACTTCAGTAATAACAATAACGACAACGTGGCAAAGGCGGCCGCTGCAGGCCACGCGTGCGCACACGCGCATCAGTCCTCGCAACGACCTCGCGAGACAGATCCCAAGTGCCTTCAATTCCTCAGCCATAATCCTGGACTCCAAAAAGGTGAATCCAAACTGATTTTTTGTCTCCAGCGTGGTGCTGAAATTCATCTCATGGCAAATTGTGACCTGACGGACACAGGCTTTTAATCCCACATGTTGTAAATATCCATTTGTTTAGTTGCAAAACTCAATGTTTTGACTACAGGTGCTGTCCACATCTTGAAGCATGTTATATAAAAAGGTATACACATCATATTACCTCTTTAGAGTCCCCCAAATTCTAAATTCTGAAACATCTAACACAAGAAGTGCATGGTCAATTGGATTTTTCCCATATCTTTCAAATTATTAGTAACCCAGTCTAATTTTACCCCAAGTTGAGATGAAAATATTGACTGGAAGGAGCCCAAGATGTCATCCTTGCTCTTTCCCTCTCCCTCCCCCAAATTCCCATCCCTCCTCAACAGTGCACCCCACAGGTCCACAAAGCTTCAGCCCTGAAATTCCCTGGAAACCAAATAGAGAGACATAAGTGAGAAAAGTCTTCAGAGGATCTTAACCAACTCACCTATGTAATCTGGGTACGTTCCATAGGCAAAGAGGTTCAGCAACTGCAAATAAGCAGCATTAGCGCCTTCTGCAAGCTGAGGAAGGAAAAAAACCAAACAGTTCACAGACCAGGCTGTCTACCAGTCACTGAGAGCGCGAGCAAAGGGGGACGATCGTGAGCCTCGGCTGACTGTTTCACTCGATGATCCCTGAGGTCCCTTCCAACTCCGATTCTTTAGAAAAAAATAGAATTTAATTTTAAATTTAATTCTTCTCTCTCAGCAATATATGTTTTACACTCCGCACAGCAGGCCCAAGTAACTGCTTCTGTCTCTGTCTCTCTCACACAGACACAGACACAGACACACACAGACACACACACACACATACACACACTCAGGGCAGTTAGTACTGGAAGTAGTGCAGGTCTTCTCAGGAGTTCCTTGCCATTAAAACAAAGAGTGGAGCGGCCCTGTCCACACATGTGTTGGCGGGTACAACACGAGCCACTATCAGTCCAACCTGAATAAAGTGTAGGGTCGGTTCCGAGGTTCAGGACCAGATGAGCAGGAGCGCTAGGAGAGATGAGCACAGCATGCCGTGTGACAGAAGAGCCCCGGCGGGACAGGAAACCACAACATCAGGCAGCCTCAAGTAAGTATGTCCCCCCAAATCACCCACTCCTCACTAAGATGGCCAAGGGCTGCTGCGGAAGTAGCAGACACACTGGTCTGTCTGGAGCTGCCCTGCTCTGCTGTCGGTGAACTTAACTGGGTGTTTCTTTTACTCACAAACGTGTACCCGTCACTCTCCAAATACACCAAACTCTGTACACTAGTACCCAAGGAGTATTCTGTGAACACAGACGATAATACCACTTAATTTAAACTACCTTCTTAATTTATTTTTTTGGTTTATTTATTTTGAGAGAGAAAGTACAAGCAGGGGAGACAGGGAGAGAGAGAATCCCAAGCAGGCTCCATGCTGTCAGCACAGAGCCTGAAGTGGGGCCTGATCCCACAAACCATGAGATCATGACCTGAGCTGAAATGAAGAGTCAGCTGCGTAACCGGCTCAGCCACCCAGGCACCCCTAAAGCATCTTTAAAAAAAAAAAGGTCCTAAGAACTACATCCATAATTTCAGAACACTGAAAACTAGGGTTTCCAGCTCACAAACAGATAAAAAGCAAACTGTGGGGAGATGGAGGTGGTTTGCTCAGCACCCCCATGAGAACCCTGGCATCCTAATACCCTAGTCTACCTTCTCAGATTATCAAGAACCTCTGGAGGTCCTGAATCAGAGGAGGAAGAGACCATCAACCTCGCCCCTAGTTATCAGACAGACAATTACAAAACTAACCCTAAAAGACTATTTTCTCTAGAGTACACACTCCAAAACTTCTCCCACTGGCCTAAATCAGTGTCTTTCTCATTTTAACTTCCATCCATCTCCTCCTAGCCAATCTTCCATAGTTACGAACAACCACTTGACATATTCATTTAGGCTTTTCATGAACCTGAAGGAGCCTATTACCCCTTTGTCATCTCTTCTGTCGAAAAGATGATGAGCTATCAAGCCATAAAAAGATACAGAAATTTAAATGCATATCACTAAGTAAAAGAAGCCAGTCGGAAACAGGTACATACTGTACGATGTTCTGGAAAAGTCACAACCAGGAAGACGGCAGGAAGCAATGGTTGGCTCAGATGAAGAGGAGAGGGAGGGCTGAGTAGGCGGAAAACAGGGGATTTTTAGGGCAGAGAAATTACTCTGCATGACCCTGTAACCCTGGACACGTGTCATTACACATTTATCCAAATCCACAGACTGTGCAACATCAAGGGTGAATTCTAATGTGAACTATGGTCCCTGGGTGATAATGATGTGTCACTGCAGGTTCCACACTGGCCAGGATTTGGGAATGGAGGCGGCTGTACATGTATGAGAGCAGGGATATATTGGGAATCTCTATACTTCCGTCTCAACTTTGCTGTGAAACTAAAACTGCTCTTATTTAAGAAAAAAACAACAGGGGCGCCTGGGTGGCTCAGTCGGCTGAGTGTTTGACTTCAGCTCAGATCATGAGCTCGCAGTTCGTGGGTTCATGACCGCAGGCTCTGTGCTGACAGCTCAGAGTCTGGAGCCTGCTTTGGATTCTGTGTTTCTCTCTCTTCCTGCCCTTCCCCTACTTGCGCTCTGTCTCTCCCTGTCTCTCCAAAATAAATAAAGGTTAAAAAAAAAAAATTTAACACAACAACAAACCTAGGGGGTTTTTTTAGTTGTTGTTTTTTTTATGGGTTTTTTTTTTTTTTTTGGAGAGACAGAGAGAGACAGCGCAAGCAGGGGAGGGTCAGAGAGAGAGGGAGACACAGAATCCGAAGTAGGTTCCAGGCTCTGAGCTAGCTGTTAGCACAGAGCCCGATGCGGGGCCCGAACCCATGAACTGTGAGATCATGACCTGAGCCAAAGCCGGAAGCTTAACCGACTGAGCCACCCAGGTGCCCCTAGTTTATTTATTTTTGAGAGAGAGAGAGAGGAAGAGAGAGAGAGAGAGGGAGGCAGGGAGGGAGAGAGGGAGAGAGGGAGAGAGGGAGAGAGGGAGAGAGGGAGAGAGAGAGAAAGAGAGAGTATGTGTGTGTGAGTGGGGGAGGGGCTGTCAGCACAGAGCCTGACACAGGGCTCAAACTCAGAACAGCAAGATCATGACATAGGCCGAAGTCAGTCATTAACCAACTGAGCCACCCAGGTGCCTCAAAACAAACCACTTTAAAATTTTTTCTTCACAGGATCCTTTTTACATTACTGGTAAATTAAAATTTGACTATAAGCCACTGTGTCAAGTTACATATTAAGTACTAAGGAAACAATGAGAAGCACAAGAGACGTTACCCTTAGTGAGCTTACAGTCCAGCAAGCAAGGCTGACATTAAATAAAAATTCACAATTAAAAATAAAAGCGCCTCTTTCGGTCTCCGGCTGTCACAGGGAGACAAGATGACGCCAGGTCCACACATCAGCAATGGACGGTCACGAGGAAGCGCTCCAGTCTCCTAGCCAAGAGGAATAAGCAGATGTGCAGCAGCGAGCCGCAGCCTGAAGGCCACACCTCTCCTACAAGGGGCTGATTCGCCGCAAGGCTGTGGACACGGAGTCAGCAACTGCCAGCAAAGGTGTCCTAGCGGTCACGAAGTGAAGCCCAGCTAGCAAGAGCCAGCCGCCACCTATCCGTGGGCCACCATCGACAAGAACGCCTGGGGGAGCCACCCTCAGCAGCATGGCGCACACAATCCACAAGAACACGCACCACACAGGTCTGTGCACGGTGGCCATCCGCAGAGCCAGCGCTGTCCTAGCAGCCAGATGGAAGTTGTGATGGTGAAGAGCAAGCTCACGCCCCCTCCAAGAGCTTCTGAGCACAACCCCCAAAGTAATAAAGATGTCACCAGACTTTTCGATCAATTAATCAACACAAAAGTTATCAGTCAATAAATGTAAAAGTGTCCAAAGTGAGAAGCAGAGACCGAAAAGTATAGGTTGCTTCACATCTCTGTCTTCTACCTGGCCATTCTTCACCAGGCTTCTCTTTTTTAAAAAAATTTTTTAATGTTTTTATTTATTTTGAGACAGAGAGAGACAGAGCATGAGCAGGGGTGGGGCAGAGAGAGAGAGAGAGATGAAGACACAGAATCGGAAGCAGGCTCCAGGCTCTGAGCTGTCAGCACAGAGTCCGATGCGGGGCTCGAACCCACGAACGTGAGATCATGACCTGAGCCCAAGTCAGAGGCTTAGCCGACTGAGCCACCCAGGCGCCCCAGTCTTCTCATTTTTAAGGCACAACAACCAAAATCAGATACCTAAAGTTCTAAGGACAAGAAAAAAAAAACAATATAAACAAAGCAAAAAGGACTACTTCCCTTTTCATGTTTTTTTTTTTTACATATCTGCTTAGCATAGCATTTCCCTTTTCAACAGGACAATATATTCCTTCTACAACATACTCCTTCTTCATGCCCAGCTCATTCAATAGCAACCGCTTTCTCCTATGTATGCACCTGACCAGTCTTTCTTGTCTATATTTACGCTAGCGGTTTTTTGATCCCTACAAATGCCTGAAACAACCGCTATTAACACCAGCCGGTGTTTGTATTCTACTTTTCTTATTTATCAGGTTCAATTGGATTTTTCCCCGATCTTTCAAATTATTAGTAACCCAATCTAATTTTACTCCACATTGAGATGAAAATATTGACCAGGAGGAGCCCAAGACCTCATCCTTGCTCTCCTTTCCTCCCCGTCCCCCAAATTCCCATCCCTCCCTCAACAGTGCACCTCACGGGCCCCCAAAGCTTCAGCCCTGAAATTCCTTGGAAACCCGGAGAATCACAGGAAGGTTTCGAACAAAGACGACAGAGAAGTTACTCGGAAACTGCTCTTACCTCCTGCACATTGGCCAGCTCCAGCAATTCTCCAAAGACATACACTCCAGGAGCCTCCAAGACTTGGCTTATGAGAGCAGTGAGGGCTGAGCCACTGGTACCTTTGGCTAGTAAAATAAACTGTTCTAGGAGGTTACTTGACGGTTTCTGTTCACCTGCCATTCTCTGGCCTTGAGATCTGTCCAAAAGAAAAGTGTTTCAGTCATTCTTCCTTCTTCTTTGCAAAGCCTATGCTTGTTTAATGCCAGATCAGACATCAGTAATACTTTAATTTTATAGTATTCAAGAAGAGGGGCACTTCGGTGGCTCAATCAGTTGAGCATCCGACTCCAGCTCAGGTCAGGATCTCGTGATTTGTGGGTTCGAGCCCCTCGTCAGGCTCTATGTTGACAGCTAGGAGCCTAGAGCCTGCTTCAGACTCTGTGTCTCCCTCCCTCTCCGCCCCTCCCCCACTTGCACCTATGTCTCTCTCTCTCTCCCTCTCTCTCTCTCCACCCGCCTCGCTCAAAAATAAATAAATAAATAAAAATTCAAAAAGAGAAACAGCTCAAGCCCAGATACTACAACAGCCACTTTGTGAGATGGGTAGGGTTCCACCTAGAGTTAAAGGGGCTTCGTCCTTGCTCAGAGGTTTGAAACACACTTAGGAAAAGCCACTCAGCCCCATCTGGCCCTCTCCCAACAGCAAGCAGCACCTTCGAAGCCCTCAAAGCTGAGCGGACCCAAAGAAACACACAGGAGTTTCCCAGGAGTTGTTTTATATCCACCTCACTGACAGACTCCGGTTAAGGAGGAGAGAATTTCACCCGCACAGAGCAGAGGCAGATGCAAGCAAAAGCAATCAGTGACAGCCTCCAGGGTATCACTGGAACCCCACCTACCGCTGGACACTGATAAGGAAAGCCACAAAAAGTAGACAAGACCTCTCATGGCAAAAGGGAGGAAATCATATTGAAAGATAAGCAACACCATATTCAAACTCAGAAAACACATGCCGTGTGAGTCCATGAAGAAATTCCCTGTTTGACCTCCCACTGCTATATGATTTTACCAAACGTGACTCCAGAATTTGTACAAAATCGCAAGGAAACGATAAAAAGATTTGAGGAAACAATGAAGACACTGTATTGCCATCCTGAAGACATCAGGGAGGAGGGTCCCTCAACTGCACAATCCAATTACACGCTGAGTGGATGGGCACACACACTGCATACCTCCACTGCGGGAGTCCTGCAGCACAGAAGGCGCCCCCGTCCAAGAATGACACATTTCGGGGGTACTGAGACAAAAAGAAGGGAACAATTCCAAGACCTGTTTGGGGCAAGAGACACTAAGTTTTCCTGTGGAGGCGGGCATCGAGAGCAGCAGCCCTTCCAGAGTAGGAGAGGAACGAGCAGGCCGCCTCTTCTTAGGATTACATAAGAATGTCTTGTCGGGAACAGAAACGGTGAAGTGCTAAGGGAATAAAAGTTGTCGAGGAGAAAGGGGAAAGAGGAGAGGGCTGGGGTAGGGCGGGAGAAGGCGGGAGAGAGCTGATGGCTGGGAGAGAAAGGACGAAACCCTCCCGTCCACGCGGACACGTGTGGGGACTGAATGGAAAGGCCCGGGGAGGAGAGGGAGTGGAGGAAAAGATAGAAACTTCGGTCCCTCAAAACAATTCTGGCCTAAGGCTCAAAGCCTGCAGGGGCAAAGAGGTTAAGAAGGCGCAGAGAGTCCCTTTTTTTGTCAAGTGGGAGGGCCGGAGGAGGCAGCCAGGGACACGGGGGAGGTGAATTCGCGTCGTGGGGGGGCGCTATTTTGATGGACAGCAGAGGGGCAGAGAGGCTGCCTGTGGGGGTGGGGAAGCGAGAGCAGCCGCGGTTCAGGAACGGAGGGTCGCAGGCTGGGGTGGACGTCCAGCCGGGCGGCGGGCTCCGGGCAGGGCCGCGGCTGCGGGGTGAGGGGCCGCGGGGCGCGCTCCCCGGGGCGGGGCCGGCGCGGCGTGGCCGCGGGCTGTCCCGGGGGCTGGCGCGAAGCCAGACGGCGGGGACGAGCCTGGCGCGCCGGGCCCCGCCCTCTCGCCAGCCCCTACCTACCCTCGCCACCTCTCCGTCCTCTCGGTCGCTGGCTCGGCCTCCCCGGCGCCTGTCCGCAGGTTGTCAAGCGTCCATGATCGGCCCGGCGTCCGACGCTTTTCTGCCTCCGCCGACCCGTTGCCCTTGCGGCTCCCCCGGAAGCCTCCCGCCGCTGCACTCGAGTTCCGCCCACACTAGGTTCCCTCCGCGGCGTAGGCGGCCGCAGACCTCCCCGGGCGGCCTGGGCCGGGGCGAGACGGTCAGAGGCGGGTCGTCGCCCAGCAACCCGCTGGAGAGGAGCCCGCGGCGAGGTGCGCAGCCTAGAGCAGCGCTGGGGCCCAAACCGTCGTCATCACCATCCTGGGCCCGAAATTCACCTCTTTGGCCGAGCTACCCCTCCGGAGCTCCCTGCGGCGATCGCGGCTCCCCACCCAGGGGTACAAAGCCACATTAAGTCTAATAACAACTACCGATTATTGTACGTTTTCCCATGTGCCAGGCGTGTACACTGTCTTCTTGAATGTTCAAAGCTCTATGGCTTGCAGCAGTAATCCGATTTTTCAGATGAGTTAATAAAGCTTAAACATCCAACAGCCAGTAAGTGGCAAAGGCTGCTTTGGAACCCAGGCTATCGCAAGCCAATGGCCATATCCGTGACCTCTGTTCAGAAAACGTTTTAAAATAAGCAAGAGATGGATTGAGCCAACAGTGGTTCTGTGAGCAAAATGACAGAGGTGGCGCTGTGTTTGGTACTTAGCAACTCTCCTGGCAGATGGCTAAGGAATGCTAGGCAGCTGAACGCTTAAGCTGGTTCCTTTAAAGTGTATACCACAGACTTTCGGGACTTGAAGAGCCCCGTTTGCCTTTGGTGAATTAGAGTGCAGAAATCAGACAGATGCAAAGGAACCTAGCAGCAACTCATTGATTTATTCAAAAGATGTCTTGTTCTAATTTCCACATTCTAGAAGATTTATATAAAGAGAAGACAAGGTTCTGGCCCTCAAAGGCTTCACTGTGGGGGTGCCTGGCTGGCGCAGCTGATAGAACATGTGACTCTCAATCTCTAGCGATGAGTTCAAGCCCCATGTTGGGCATGAAGCCTACTTTAAAAAAAAAAAAGTGTCAATGTGTTATGAGTATGTTAGGGAAGAGAAAACAGACATCTTCCAGGCAAAAAGGCAGCAGACCATAGTCACAGAGGTTTGTTGGCTCTGTGTAGCATACAAATGCAGGAAAGAAACCTGGAATGTCTGGAATCCAAAGTTCTGGGATGAGAAATGAGGGCTACAGACCTGGAGTCAGGTTATCAAGCCTCTTGTAAACCATATGCAAGGCACTATACCCAGCAAAAACCTTAGTACAGCAAAGTTCCTTCCTGGGAGAGCCCACAGACCCTGAGAGAGACCTGTTCTGGCTATGACAGACAGTTGCCATGGGCACCCTAGTGATAAGAGATAAGGCAGGAAGAGGTGATTTTAAGGCACAGTTCTAGAAGAGATGAGGCTTGAGTTGAGCATGGAAAAATAAACAAAAAAATCACAAAAAGGATAAACCATGTAAAGGAGTTTTTATTTTATCTTCAGGGTGTTAGGGAGCTATTTAGGATTTTTAACCTGTGGAGAAGCGTGAATGATTGCCACTTTAGAATGATCGCACTAAGTACTACAGGAACGGATTGAATATGCAAAGAGCTGGCGGCCAGGAAACTCTTGAAGGGATACAGTCTAGATAAGAGCTTGTGAGATCTTCAACAATGGCAGTGGCAGTTGGGCATGAAAAAGAAGGGACATTGTCGGGAAACATTTAGACCATAGAATCGATCGGACTTAGTGACCAGCTGAACGCAGGTATGGGGAAGAGCTCTGGCTGGGTAGCCAGAGCGGTCTTGGAGGTGGTGGTAAGTGAATAGGGCTGCAGAAGAGAAGAAGCAAATGTGGTGGTGGAAGGAGGACAACTAAGTCTGTTTGAGTTCATAAATATTCTGACAGAGCCTCCCTCCACTTCCTCCAAAATCATGTCCAGACTCCAAGGCTTGCGGCGAAAGCCCTTCTCAGTAGGCTTCCCTCAACATTTCCAGCTTTGTCTCGCCCCACCTGCCCCACCTTCTTACAGCCCGAACTCCAGGCCTTCCCACGCCCAACACATGAGCTGTACTTTCCCTCTCTGACACCAGAGTCTATGTTCAACTTGCTCTCTCTTCTTTTTTTTTTTTTTCAAGTTTTATTTATTTATTGGGGGGTGGGGGGTAGGGGCAAAGAGAGAGAGAATCCCAAGCAGACTCCACCCTGCCAGCATGCCCAGGTGCCCCAGCTCTCTCCTCTTTTTTATAATGCTCTTCCCTCAAATCCTCCCAATCCTGGGGCCTCTGGGTGGTTCAGTCAGTTAGGCACCCGACTCTTGATTTTGGTTCAGGTCATGATGTCACCGTTGTGGGACGGAGCCCTGCATCGGGCTCTGTGCTGACAGCATGGAGCCTGCCTGGGATTCTCTCTCTTTCCCCCTCTCTCCCTAGCTCACATGCTGTCGCTTGCTCACACTCTCTCTCTCTAAACAAATGAATAAACATTAAAAAAATTATACCAACCCTGGAGGCAAAGATTTCTTAAACTCAATGCAAAAAGGCACTAAGCATAAAACACTGAACTACTGCACTACGTTAAGAATTTCTGTTTATCAAAAGACACCAGTGCAGGACTGAAAAGACAGGCCACAGACTTGAAAAAGATATCTGCAAAGCTTGTATCAAAGAACTCCATACCCAAACTTTATCAAGAACTACAAATCAATAAGAAGACAAAAAGCCCAAATTAAAGAGTAGGGAAAAGACTTGAACAAGCACTTCACAAGGAAGGACACTCAAACAGTCAAAAAGCATCTGAAAAGGTGTTCAAGACCAGAAACCATGTAAGAAAAAACCGTAAGATAGTATATTTAGCCAAAATAGCTAAAATGAGAAAGACTGATAAGACCCTGTTTTGACAAGGATAAAAGTCAGCTAGAATTTTTTTACATTGCTGGTGAAAGCAAAATGATGCAAACACTTCGGAAAACTGGCAATATCTGATGTTGCTGATCATATGCATACTGTACAAGCCAGCAACTCCTCTCCTACAAATGAGTGCAGTCTACAAAAAGAAACCTATAAGAATGCGCATTGCAGCTTTGTTAATAAAAGCCAAACACTGATAACTGACAACCTAAATACCCATCAGCAGAATAAATACTGCGACATACATACAATGGAATACTAGTCAGCAATTAAAAAAAAAAAGGCTACCGTTACATGTAACATGGATGAATCTCACAAAAATAATTGAACAAAAATTGCCACACTTACTGTACATACGAAATGATTACATTTAAATGAAACTCAAGATAAAACTAGTTTGTGGTAACAGAAGTCAGGAGAGTGGTTTTGGGGGTGGGAGGATGCAGTGCTGATTAAGAAGGGGCACAAGGGTGCTAGAAATCTTGATTTGGGGGATACATCGGGGGATGCATATGTATACACTTGTATACATATGCAAAAACTGTGCCCTTCCTGCATATGCCATACCTCATTAACAAAACAATTTTAAACTTTTTTTAGTGGGGAAAAAAATCCACCTATCCTTCAAATTCAAATGCCACCTCCTCCATCAAGTTTTGCCAACTGGAATTAATCTTTCCGTCAGAACCTCTGTGGCATTCTGATGACCTTTCCCTTATGACATTTATTGAAGCCCATCTTAAATCTCAGCAGAGTCCCCTTTTTTTCCTAACAAGATGGTTATCTTCCTTGTGGCAATGACAATGTCTTTCACCCTTTACCGGAAACCTGAAAAGGCTCTTTGTTAAACTACATAGAAGGAAAAATTGGGTGGGTGAAAGGGGGACAGGAAGAGGAAGGAAGGCCTAGGAAAAGAGATAGGAGATCTCTATGGAAACCTTAGCTTACACTACAATTTTACCTCGTTCCTGAAATCACATTAAATGTCACCTTGAGCAACAAACAAAGAACAAATCAAAACACCAAGTCCTCCCTAGACAGAAGATAAACATCACACTCCTTCACTTGCAGGAAATCCACCAAATGAATGCTTACCTAACCTCTGGGTATTTCGACCTGGATGGGGAAACTTCACCAAGGAGAATAATAATCACATAGCCATGCTACCAAAAATATCGCCACCTTAGTGTGGTGTAAACAGCCCAGACTGCGTATCAGGAGTCTTAGGGCCCAATTCTAACTCTATCCCAACTTGCTGTAGCCAGTAGACAATCTCTGCGCCCTTCTGGGCCTCAGTTTCCTCAAATGTAAAACAACAGGGGCTGGTTTGGCAAATTCTCCTAATATCCTTTCCGGTATGGATATTCTGAATATACAATCGATATCTCTCCCAGTCCAACGCAGGAGCACACCAGAAACCCTTGCAAAACAAGTAAAAGGCGCCCCAGACCAGCAAACAAGCACAATTTAAAGGAGTCATTTTGTTATATTATCTTCCACGGTTTAATCAGTGTTTTTGTTTGTTGTTTGCAGCCTTACCATGATTTGCAGGAGATTTCTGAGTTCCATGTAAACAGATGTTACCTCTCTGTGGGCTGTCATCTTCTTCTGAGAGTTAAGGGGGTCTTCCCGCCTAGTTTGAAGTCTCCGAATTCAGAAACCCCGAAAGCGGAGGTACGGTTTATGAATTTGCGCACACTGCGCGGCACACTGGAGTCTAAGTTACAGAGGAACGGGGTGCAAGGAATGCTGGGATTTGTAGTCCCTGGGCCTCTTTGTTGCGTGCTGGGATCTGTGGTCCCCGGAGCACTCTCCTGGAATGCTGGGAAATGTAGTCTCTTTCACATCGCCCAGTGCAACCCGCAGTCATCTCAGAACCTTAGTGTGCGCAGCGGCGGGAGCGGGCCCCTAGAGCCTCTGCAGATTCGAAGCCAACCCTCCGCTGGGTCAAACTCTAGGCAACAAGACGTAAGGAACAATTTGTCCTACGGGACTTCCCGGGGAGGGCCCTTCCCACTGACGCTCGTCGTCCCCCCTGCGAAGCCGCTGAGTGTTTCTATTGGCTGGTCAGGATGCCAATCGGCGAGGCGGGCTTTCCATTGGTTTTGGGGCGGGCGCTCCGCGGCTAGGGGGAAGGAGAAGAGATCAGGAGCGGGAGCTGAGGGGAGGGAGAGGCCGGTCTGGGTCTGGCCGCTGCCACTGCTCGCCCGAGGTCTCCAGGCCGGGCTGCGGCTCCGTCCTCGGCTGCTGGGCACCGTCTGCGAGGCTCCGCCGGGTCAGCGTGGGAGAGCCGCGGGCGGCGGCCGCCGCATCATGTCAGCCAAGGACGAGCGGGCCAGGGAGATCCTGAGGGGCTTCAAACTGTATCCGCCCGGGAGTGGGGCGGGGCGGGGCTGGGAGGACTTGGGAGGCGGTTGATCGCCGAGGAGACTGGCCGGGGGCGAGGGTCGCGCCAGGTGGACACCGGACGGGAGCGGGGCGGGAGGCGAGGGAAGGAACGGCGTCCGTGTCCCCGGCGGGACCCGGCGCTGGAGGCGGGGCAAGGGGCGTCCTAAGGGATGAAGGGGACGTTGATGGGAGCCCCGGGGGCCGGAGGCGGAGGAGCCCTGGAATTGGGCTGGGAGACGCGCGGGGAGTCGGAAACGGGTGTCGGGGAGGCTAGTTTGGGTCCGAGCTTCGGCCCGCACCCAGAGGCCGGGAAGGGGCTGCGGCCCGCGGAGGAGGACGGCGGGGGCGCGGTGGGCTGGCCTCGGAGCCCAGGAGCCCGTTTGGCGGGAAGCACCCGGGAGAGCAGGAAAAAGTGACTTGGAGCGAGTGACCTTGTGTGGGACAAATGCTAATGCTTGTGTGAAACTCTCCCGTGTTCCCCCATCCCATCCCATCCCATCCCACCCCCGCCTTGTTTCCACAACTTCTCTGCCTCACTTGTGGCTCCTTCCAGGACTGGAGTTGATGGAAGGTGGGGAAAGAGAAGTCTGGGATCGACCTTATCTTAACTCTGTCTTGGCCTTTTGAGGCAGTGGATGGTGGCTGCTGCCTTCTCAGCTTTTCACTTGTCTGTGCAGCGAAATGAGGACCCTAAACTTGTGCGTGAGATGCCTAGAGGTGTTGGGGTTTGGCACTGGGACTCCAGGCAAGGTATCCACTCACTTGCGTTGGTGCGGTTAAGGCGTGGACAGGGTGGAGCTGTCCAGCAATTATTTGATTACACTGGGGACACGGTAGGATTTAGCAGGATCTAGAAATCATTGCCTCAGGCCTGTTGTGGTGCCGCTTTCGGAGCCTTTTCTCTCCTTCACGTAGGGACAAACCTCGTGTTCTAATGGAGTGTTGATCTGTAACCATAGGATGCGGATGAAAAAATGCAGTCCTGTACATTCCAATTTCACATTTTTCTGCTGACCTTAATCTCTTTTTTACATCCCGTGCATACAGTGTGGAACATTCTTAAATTCCTCACTGAGCGAAACTGTAGTCCTCACCTGAGGTCTCCTCCCCTAACGGAGACTTGGTGGAGACTGTCCTCTGAGCCACCTGTGTGTCTTCACAATGCCCACTTCACCCCTGCAGATTTTAATTGCTTTGTCACAGTCAGAAAGCAACTCGGTAGTGAATTTGAGAACACGAAATGCAAAAAAAAAAAAAAAAGTTATGGAATGTTTTGGATGTACAAATGAGAAGTTTCAAATGCAAGCTGACCTGCTGTGCACCATCATCTATGCGCACTGCCATTCATGGTAAACTTTCATACTTTCACACTTTTATGTGCTGAAGTTTAGTCACAGCCTCTTTTTAAAAATTTTTTAATCTTTATTTACTTTTGAGAGAGACAGAGCACAAGCAGGAGAGGAACAGAGAGAGAGAGGGAGACACAGAACCCAAAGCAGGCTCCAAGCTCTGAGCTGTCAGCACAGAGCCCAACGCAGGGCCGTGAGATCAAGACCTGAGCCAAAGTCGGATTCTAAACCGACTGAGCCACCCAGGCACCCCATAGTCACAGCCTCATTTACAACTTCATGTACCTTTCCATGTTTCATAATGGCACCTATAAATAAAGAGCGATGCCTGGAAAGCTGTGACACAGATTTTATTTTTCTCTTAAGTAATTTGTATTGTTACTTAACAGGTATGCTGTAGTCAGTAAAGCCAGAGACCGTGGACAATTGGGAGATTTCAGAAGCAGCATTTTTGTCCGACTGGAATGAACATATTGCCGAAACCAAGAAAGAATTTTTTAAATGGTTTTCAGACAAAGCAGAAGGGGAAAGTTTAACTTTTCACCTCAGTCTGGGCTCTTGAAGCTGCGAGAAAGCGGCTAAGGGACAAATAGGGAAAAGAGTAGAAAGCAGAACCTGCGGGCGAAGCCCACCAGAAGGGCAGGTGAATTAATCAGTTCAACGTGACGCTAGTGTATCAAGAAACGGGCTTTCAGAGAAGGTTTGACCTGAGCTGATTAAATCTCAAGGGACACACTCACATAAAAAAGTTAGCGTAGGACCGATAAGATGCTCATCCTCTCTGGTAGCCTTTATTGACATCTGAGGATTAAGAAAGAAAAGGAAAGGAGTTCTAAACTTTGCTACTACCTTCAGGGAAGAAACAATTAATATTTTAGTGAAGCAAACTACCTATTGCCCACCTTTTACTGGGTAAATTGTTTTTCTGAATTTTCACTCTCTCTGTTTCTGTAAGAGTTTTTTCTGCAAAAAGAAAGTGCCTCGATATTCTCCTACCGACAGTGTTGACAGTACTCATTTTCCACATTGACTATGTCTGTCTTTTTTATTTTTGCCAATTTAGACAGA
The DNA here is from genome assembly GCA_004023845.1 of Helogale parvula. Classification (NCBI taxonomy): domain Eukaryota; kingdom Metazoa; phylum Chordata; class Mammalia; order Carnivora; family Herpestidae; genus Helogale; species Helogale parvula. The sequence continues at coordinate 21,963 of PJEM01015673.1, forward strand.
TGACATCTTGTTTTAATTTGTATCTCCCTGGGTACCAAATCCCTGGACAGGTCGTATAGCATGGTGCCTACGACTGATTCGGAGCTGTCGAGCTATATACTGTCTGTGTTGGACTCCCAGCCTTGCACTCTCAGTTATGTGTCCCTGAGCAACTCCTTTCACCTCTGCCTCAATTTCCTCATCTGTATTCAGGGATAAAAATAGTGCTTAGCTCTAGGATTGTGGTGAAAATTGAACGAGTTGATGGCTACAGAATTTAAAAAAGCACCTGATGCTTAGTAAAGCATTATGTATTAGCTATTGTTGAAGAAGTTGCAAAATCTATGTTTGGCAATTCCTTTTCTGTGAATTGCTTGTTACTTTTGCTTTTGTCCATTTTACTATTGAAGTTTTTACTTTTCTTCTTGATTTATAGGTGTTTTGTATTTTCATGTCAATCATTTGCCTGTTCTATATATTGCAACTGTTTTCTGCCAATGAATTGCTCATCGCCTTTTTTGTTAAACAAATTTTAAAGTATCATTTCAAATTCATCAATATTTTCCGCTGCCTTTTGCGTTTTGTGGCTTAAGAAGACCCTCCTGACCTTGGGCAAGTTACTTAACTCTCATTTTCCATCCCTTTTTTTAATTATTCAAACTGATATAAGTCATACAGATTAAGCGAATTGTTATAAATAGACAAATAAAACAAGACCTTCCTTATCCAAAGATTAACTAAATATTCTATATTTTCATCTCTTTTGAATGTGTAGCTCTTTAATCCACCTGGAATGTATTTACACAGATGGCATGTGGTAGAACTGTAACTTCTTGTGCTGTTTTAAAATCGTATTTGGGGGATCACCTGGGTGGCTGGGCATAGAGCCCATTTAAAAAAAATTAAAATAATAGTTAGGGGCACCTGGCTGGCTCAGTTGGTGGAGCGTGTGTCTCTTGATCTTGGGATTGTGAGTTTGAGCCCTGCACTGAGTACAGAGATTACTTAAAATCTATATGGTCTTTGCAAAATAAATAAAACGGTATTTAAAATTTCTATTACAAACTCCAACCACCTAAAAATGACCTTTACTGATAATTTAATATAGCCTTCCAATGTAGCTAATGTAATGTATCTGCTTTTATAAAAATAGGATCACAAGCATTATTTTGTAACTTACTTTATTCACTTAATAAATTTACCATGTTCATAATTTCCAGATAATTACTTTTAACTGCTTTCCACAATATAAACTCGTCACAGTCCTCTTATAATAGTTTTCTAGGGCAGTCTGCACTGTTCTACCTATTTGAACTGCTCTTCCTCAAAATAAATATAGTTGATCCTTGAACAACACGAGTTTCAACTATATGGGTCCGTTTATACAAGATATTTTTCAATAACTACAGTACACAGTATTGTAAATGTATTTTCTCTTCCTTATGATCTTCCTTTTTATTTTAATATTTTTAATGTTTATTTATTCTTTTTTTTAATGTTTATTTATTCTTGAGAGAGAAACAGACAGAGCTTGAGTGGGGGAGGGCCAGAGAAAGAGAGAAAGAGACCCAGAATCCAAACCAGGCTCCAGGCTCTGAGCTGTCAGCATAGAGCCCAACGTGAGGCTCAAAACTCCCAAACCATGAGATTATGACCTGAGCCAAAGTTGGACAAGACTGAGCCACACAAGCACCCCTGTTAATTTTTTTTATGTTTATTTTTTTTGAGAGAGAGAGAGAGACAGACAGACAGAGCATGAGAAGGAGAGGAGCACAGAGGGGGGGAGACACAGAATCCAAGCAGGCTCTACACTCTGAGCTGTCAGCACAGAGCCGGACGCTTGGTTCAAACCCACAATCCATGAGATCATAACCTGAGCTGAATGAAGTCGGGTACTTAACCACCTGACCCACCCAGGCGTCCCTTGAGCCTCATGTTGGGCTACAGTAAATAAATAATCAATTAATTGATAACATTCAGTATTGGCAACTGTTGGTGGAAAGGAACACTTCATTTACTGTGCATGTGTAACTTTTATGGAGAGTAATTGTTATCTACAAAAGTTTACATGTAACTACAACAAAGCATAGAGCAGAGGTTAAGAGTATGGACTCTGGGTTCAGACTTCATGCCTCCACTGTCATTACCCTAGACAGAACAGTAAAACTTGAACCTCAGTATCTATTTAATTTCCTCAGATGGTTATTATGAGTGTTAAATGAGACTGCACATATAAAGTACTAGTACAGTGCCTGGCACATAGTGAGTAGTAAAGGTTAGCTGTGTTATTATTTGTTTTATTAATAATTAGTAACATTATAACAATAATCATGGTGCTAATATTACTGGAAAACCATTTTTTTCTGAGATAAACCGATGTCTTCATGCTGTTATTCTCTTTTCTTATTGAGAAACCATTAATATTTCTGTTTGGCCTCTTTGAAGCAATGATTTAGTTAATAAGCAAATTCATATGCCTAGTGTTTATCTTATTTTTTTAGGAACTAATTACATTTCAATTGATGACAGCTTAGCAAAAAAAGAGCTAGTTTGGCTCAGAAGGTTTCTGAAAGTACCTTTCACTCATGTTCGCGCATTTCCTCTCCATAGTTTGGTCCTGGACCTCCCATATCCTCTTTCTCAAAGCACCTTGTCTTTGACTTTACTTCCAGTCAAAAATGGTTGGCTTTAGATCTTCTATTTACTTAGATTTCCTTATTAAAAATAGTAGACTGGGGCATCTGGGTGGCTCAGTTGGTTAAGCATCCAACTCGATTTCAGCTCAGGTCTTGATCTCCCGGTCATGAGTTCAAGCCCCACGTTGGGCTCCACACTGGGCATAGAGCCTACTTAAAAAAAACAATAGTAGACCATTGAACTTTTCTTGAATATCAGATTTCCTAATAGATACCTTTGCCAAATGTTAAAAATGAGTTTGAGGTTTATGATTTTCTAAAATACAGTTTTGTTTATCAACTGAAGCTCTGGGAAAGCAACCAAAACATAGCGTTCATGTAGCCAGTGAACACTGGATCGCACGTTGTCTACTCATAAACTTCAAGAAGATTGTGATCGGTAGAAGGTTTTCCAGGATCCTCAAGCATGGGCTCTGAGAAGTTATTATTATCGTGAACGGATTAAATGAATGCCCTATTGGTGATGATTAGAATTTTAAACGGATATTTCTACTTTCACATTTTGAGCAAGAATTTGGAATGTAATTAGATATTTACAGTCTTCTTCAGACCTAAATTTCTTTCAAGATCTATATATGGTTTATAGTGAAAATTATAGTAACTTCTAGAGAAATGGAACAGAACATGGTAAGATTCCCATGAAAAATTTGGCTGTATTGTCACTGTATTTGATAAAGAGCTAGCAACAGTACTGAGGTTTGGCAGCCCTAGGTTCTTATTAAACTTGACCTCACTCTTGGCTCACAAGCCTTCCTTGTCAGCATTCTGCATCCTCAAATCCCCATGACAGAGGAGAACTTGACTTCTGAATGTATGGCCTTGTCCCTATTCCTGAGCTTTAGCATCATAGGAAGGTAGTTTAAAGGCCAATCATTGCTTGAATGCTTAAAATTCAAATTTTTAAGATTTTAAAAGCAGTGTTCTTTTTTTTGCTGTTGACCTGCTGATAATTTTGGAGCAGAGAGGAAGAGAAAATTTATTTTCTTACAGTCCAGTGTCCATAAAGATCACAGTGACTAGCAAAGAAGGTAATAGCCCCACACATGAGGAATGTGTTTGGTCTACAGTGAGGGGGGCGTGGCTAAGTGGAGCTGTCCCAGAGGAGGGGCACTGGAAACATGTCATACACACAATGATCTGAGAAGTGGGAAGGTTTGACCTAAAGATGAAAAATGAGGCAAAGGATGTGAGTGTTCTCTTCTGAAGCTTAAAGCACTGTTCCAAAGGGAAAGAAAGAAACATGTTCTGTGTAGCTCTCAGAGAAGTGTGAGACTCAACGGTAGACCTTATAGGGGACAAAGTTTAATTAGCCCAGTTTCTAACAATTAGCGTTACCCCGAGGAGAAAAAAAAAAAACATTTTCCAGAAAGTATTTTAAGCAGCACATGGATGCTCCTATCTGTCAAGAGTATTGCAGAGGCTGGGCACCTGCGTGGCTCAGTCGGTTAGCCGTCCGACTTCAGCTCAGGTTGGGATCTCACAGTTCTTAGGTTGAGCCCTGTGTCGGGCTCTGCGCTGACAGCTGAAAGCCTGGAGCCTGCTTCAGATTCTGTGTCTCCCTCTCTCTCTGCCCCTCCCCCACTCGCACTCTGTCTCTCAAAAATAAATAAACATTTAAAAAAAAGAGAGCATTGCAGAGGGAAATTATATATGCATCAGGCAAGGTGTTAGAGTAGATGGTCTCCAGAAGGACTCAACTCCTTTTTCAACACCACAATTCTTTGATTTGTTGACAGTCATCCTTAATTAACAAGAATTCTTTTCAGCAAGTATTTCAATTCAGATATATGCTACAGCTAAAATAGGCAAAACATTTTGTGTGATTTGATATAATTAAACAAGATATCATTTCCACTTTATTTTTCAGAACACTCTTAGGTACTCAGTATTGATGAAGTATTCTGTTTAGGGCATTGTGGATCCACTGATTCAGAGTCATGGAGAGCAGTTGTCTCTGAATTTAGATGAAGTCTACAGAACTAAATAAAATAGCTCTAATATAAATAACCCTTTAAATATAGTACAAGAAGAAAGGGGGTGGCCTAATAATATCCGACTTTCCTATCGTCTTTTTCAGTTTTTCAAAGTACTTTGATATATTATTACATTATGACAACAACTCTATACATTACTACCCTCACTTTATAGATGGAAAATTAAAGATGATGAGGTTATCACTGAGATGAAGGCAGAACCTTAATTTAAACGTTGGTTTGTCTTTGTATAAAGTGTTGTTTTCTATACTATACCACAATGTCTCTAGAGAATTTTTTTTCTGTATTACTGATTTTGAGTTTAAAAACTTGCCTCCGTGGTTAAGTCACAGATTTATTTTCCACTTGAAAATCATTCTTTTTTATTGTGGTCTTTTTCGGTTTTCCTCAGCTCTCAGTTACAAAGGGCAAGGTTTAGCTTGGGATTAGAGTTACTTGAAAAGGACATTTTCCAGAAAGATTTAAGCAGCATGTATTAGTCTGTGAGCGCTGCTATAACAAAATACCTTAGACTAGGTAGCTTAAACTATGGACATTTATTTCTCAGCAGTTCAGAGGCTAAAGAGTCCAAGATCAAGATACTGTCTGATTTGGTTTCTAGAGGGGGCTCTGCTCCTGGCTTGCGGATGGCCACCTTCTCCCTGTGCCCTCCCATGGTGGGGAGTGGCTGGGCAGATTGGCCGAGAGCATAACTATACCGTGTGTGGCACTGCTTCCTGGATGACCGTTCTACTTGAAAAAAAAAAATGGTTCATGGACAGGTTGTTGCTAAATGAAGGATTTTTTTTACAAGAATCTAAATCTGAGAATCTAACCCGATCACTTTCATGAGGAATTTAACGGTAAGCCTTTGCTTTTGAGCCATCTTCTGTGGAAAGAGCAAAAGCAGAGGAGCTCTGACCTTATGCTGCCACTTACCTGGCCATTCATTCAGACACTTGTTAGCAGGAGCTGTAAGTGCCATGTAAACTGTGAACCGAACGCAAAATGATCAACCCGTTTTCATATTCAGAGTAGTCGTATAAGGGAGAGAGAAGGGGACAGTAACAGACCCAGACAATGTGACAAGTGCCTAGTAGCATGACGTGCTGCGTCTCAGAGGAAGAATGACTGCTGCGGGAGGTGTTGTGGAGGACTTCAGAATTGTCATTTGAGTAGGATCTCGAAAGATGAGTAGGTGTTGAGCAGTTTAATTTTGAAGACACTGGAGAGTAACAGAAGAAGAAAAATGATGATGTGAAAAATGCAGAAAGAGTGTTTCAGCAGGGATTTGGGATCAAGAATGAGGAGGAATGAGGGTCAAAAACAAGTTCTTGGAATGACTGGAAATTGTATTCGTTGACTGAATGAATATTTGAGACTCTGCCGAGCATCCAGTGGTACCGTATAGGTCATTGATGGGTGATCCTTTTAAGAGTAGCTGATATTTGAGGAAACAAATTAACTATAATCTGCCAAGGTATTAAAATGGATAATAGATGAGGAAATAAAGTCACCAAGCATAGATTACTTTTTTGTTTGTTTGTTTGTTTTGGGAGGGAGAGTGTGAGCAGGGGAGGGGCAGAGAGAGAATCCTAAGCAAGCTTTGTGCTGTCAGCACAGAGCCCAACACAGGGCTCAAACTGACAAACTTGAGATCTTGACCTGAGCTGAAATCAAGAGTCAGATGCTTAACTGACCAAGCCACCCAGGCACCTCAAGAATAGATTACTTTTTTAAGAAATTTGGTGACTAGGAAAGCAGGGATTAGAGAAGTAGCTTGAAGAGCCTACGTGGCTCTGTTAGTTGAGCCTCTGACTCTTGATTTTGGCTCAGGTCAAGGGATCAAGCCCCATGTTGGGCTCCATGCTCAGCATGGGATTCTCTCTCTCTCTCCCTCTCCCTCTGCCCCTCTGCCCTTCTCAAGCATGCTCTTTCTCTTTCTCTAAAATAAATAAACGTATGATGGGGTGCATAGGTGGCTCAGTCAGACGTCTGACTCCTGATCTTGGCTCAGGTCATGACCCCATGGTTTTGTGAGATTGAGCCTCTTGTCAGGCTCTTTGCTGTCATCGCAGAGCCTGCCTGGGTTTCTCCCTCTCTCTCTCCCTCTGCCTCTCTCCTCCACCTGCCCACATGTGCTTTCTCTCTCTCAAAATAAATAAACATTTAGAAAATTTTATATATGAAGTTTTAAAAAATTTTTTTTATTCATTATTGAGACAGAGAGAAACAGAGCATGAGCAGGTGAGGGTCAGAGAGAGAGGGAGACACAGAATCTGAAGCAGACTCCAGGCTCTGAACTGTTAGCACAGAGCCAAATGCAGGGCTCAAACCCACGAACTGTGAGATCATGACCTGAGCCGAAGTCAGCCGCTTAACCAACTGAGCCACCCAGGTACCCCGACATTTAGAAAATTTTTAAACTAAATAAAAGAGTGAATGAGAAGCAGCTTGAGTAGATAG
>PJEM01015674.1:0-29070 GCA_004023845.1 Helogale parvula
CTTTTTTTGCCGCGATAAACGCCATCTCAGCATCTGTGTCTAATGTTGTCTTTTTTGCTTGACATCACACACTCCTTCTTAACCCATCCCCTTCCCTCTCCCTCCTCCCCACACCTCCACCCTCATCCTCAATTCTTTCCCCCTTTCCCTCCAGGGCTCTCGGTATCTAGGGGAGGGGGTGGGGGGAGGATCCTTGAGGATGGGCCCAGGAGGGGGAAAGAGGGGAGGGGTGGATTCTTCTCTCTGGACTGGGTAAGCCCCCAGAGCAAACGTGTCTGAGGGGAGCCAGCATCCAGGTGTAGGTTTTGGGGGGGCCTCAGTGTCCAATCAGGAGGGTCGACGCCACTACCTCCACCACATATACTCGGCGCCACGCTTGCGCAAACACGCTCCTGGACCCATGGCCACACGCACAGCACAGCCTTGCAAACGCACAACCCCAAAGTCAGGACAGCCTGGGGTTATGGTTTTGGAGTCAGGTAAGATCTGGATTCAGATCCCCATGCTGCTATGTAACCCTGGGTCCTTGCCCTCAGAGCCTCCATTCCCCTATGTATGAAACAGAGACGTTTTTAATGTTCTTTCTATGGCTGATACTAGGATTCAATACACCATCCACTTAAAGAAAAAATGATTGAGCACGTACAATCTATAAGGCACCACTCTGGGTGCTGGACATAAAGCAGTTATCAAAACAGGCCCAAACAGCTCTGCCTTCGTGGAGCGTAGATCCTACTGGAATCTGGAAATCCTTCTTTAGCACAGAACTGGGCATGCGGGACCGATTCTGAGGTTGCAAACCGTCCACCAGCAGGCCTATCCGGTGCACACGTAATCTCCTTTGACCTGAACAGCGTTTTGTGTGAACTTGGTGCCAGCATTTAAACCTTGGGAGACTTCTGAAAAGTGTGGGTTGCAGGACTCTCTTGAGACATCAGATGTGGCATCTCTGGCGAGAGCCACCGGGCCACAATTGGCTGGAGTGGGCCAGTCGCTGCCCATCATCCAGGGCGACCAGTCTCAGCCCCTTGCCACCCTGTGCTACGCTTTTGTGTCACCTGCCTGGCCCCTGGGCACATTGGAGTTTGCAACCCCTGTGGTAAATGTTTAATACCGATAGCTTTACAATCTGGAGGTGCCAGAGATGGCTGGGCAGGTGATCACGTGCCAAGCACGAGGAAGAATGGCATTTGAGATGGAGGGACAGGGTTCGGGTGAGGCCAGACGGGCTGGTTCCAGTGTGACCAGGGCACTTCACTTCCTCTCTCGGGGTCTCAGTCTCCACATATGGAGAATACCCAACAAAAGTGTACTTACCTTCTGGAATATTCCAGAAGGATTCCACGAGCGAATCACCCCATCAGCACCTGACACAGAAGAGATACTCAGCACATGGTAGTCACTAGTAGAGACCCCTCCAACTGAAAAATAGCAATAAAATGATTTTAGGGAGGAGGGGATGGGAGGAAGGAAACTGAGGCAAGGGCGAAGTGAGAGAGCAAGGAGTGGATATGGAGAAGAGTCCTCAGCTGCTTGGCGTGTGTTTTAGTTTTTCATTCATTCACTCATCCATCCATCCATCCATTTGTTCCATGGACATTTATTGAGCACCTACTATGTTCTCAGGTGTAGGGACGTGGCAACAGCTATGACAACTTACTGTTCTCATGTTGCCAGCCCGAAAGCCATATCCTCACCTCTTAGTACCTAGTCGATGCTCAAAAGTCTACCATTCCTGGCCCCACAGGCACGTCTGGTCCTGGCCTGTGGCCCACAAGTATTGCCTGGCATTCAGAAATATTGCCGAGCCAGTCCATTTTCCGGAAAAGTCGAGTTTTCCACTAGGAAGCTGGGAACTTAGAAGGGGTTTGGGGGAAGAGGGTGGAGTTTGGTCTCTATTCTGCTGTGTGACTTTGGGAATCTCTCTGACCTCTCTGACCCAGGAGGTGGAAAGGAGAGGAGATGAGGTCAGGATACAGGTGAGTAATGGGGGATTCTTGACTCCCTCAAAGCTTCCAAACTTTCTCCTCTGGGGGCGGGTGGGGGTATTTTAGGGGTGCAGGGGGGCCACAATGAGAAGAGATGAAGAAAGAAGAAGGAGGAGTTGCCTGGAGGAGGGAGGTGGTCCTTAGAGGGAGGGCTGGGATGGGAGGAAGGATGGGTCCGGGGTATGAGGGTCTGGAGAGCACATCAGAGCAAAATCATCTGGAAAGAACAGAGAAGGTAGAGGTGGACTGGTAGAGAGGGAAAGACAAGCACAAACAGGAAATGGAAAAGAGGCGGAAACAAGACAGAGATGGAGATAGGGTTGCCAGATGTAGCGAATAAAAATCCAGTCGTCCAGTGAGATTTAAATTTCAGATTTTAAAAAAAGAAGACTTTTCTTAAGGATAAATACGTCCCACGCAGTGTTGGAGCCATACTTACTCTAAATATTAGTTGTTGCTTATCTAAAATACAAAATAGCTGGGCGTCCCGGATTTGATCTGGGAACCTTAAAAGGAAGAGAACCCAGAGATCTGAGTGGCATCAGTGAAGCCATGGCAACTAGTCAGAGGAGCCAGGTCGTCTGGGTCCACTTCTGGAATCCTAAATCTGGTGTGCCAGGCTCAGTGCCCACGTCTCTCCCCGGGTCTCCCTCTCTCTGGGTCCATCTCCCCAGCTCTCTGCCCCTCAGACCCCTCTTTTTTCCACTCCACCTCCCTCTCCTGCAGACCATCTCTCTGTTCCCTCCACTCCTCTCCCCCCTCACCCCCCAGGAATCTGCCTCAGACATCAAAGGTGATTGGCCCGCCAGGTCACTCTCCCCAAAGTTAAGTGGGCTGGTCTTTGGGGGCAAGTGGCAGGCAGGTGGGGAGTCCATTCAGGGACACAACATTCTCCTCAGTCTGTTGAAGCTTGGGACTGGGAAGAAGCATGGGGGTGGGGGAGGGAAGAGACATTCTATGGAAAAATTCCATCAGCAGGCCAGGCCATGGTGAGTCTGGCAAGTATGGACATCCCCAGGGTCCCCTCCATCCTCCTGTCCCCCACTGTGACTTAGTCTCTAAAGGGTCCTTTCCACCAAAACGCCCACTGGAGCATTCTGGAGAGAGCTCGGCCACATGGTTTCTGCCCCTCTGCCCTTGCCTCTGCCTCTTTCTGCCTCAGTTTACCTTCAGTATTTCTCTGGGTGTCTGTCTCACCACATCTGCCTCCTTCCATCGCTCTTTTTCTCCCCCTCCCACCTTTTTTTGGTTGTTTGTTTTTAATTTCATCTCCATGTATCCCTGCAGGGCTGTCTCTCTCTGCTCGCTTCCGCTGGGGGGGGGGGGGGGTGAATCTCTGCCTATCTCTCTGAATCACTTTCTATTTCTGCCCGCCTCTGCATCGCCTCCCTGTGTACCCATTATTGCTCAGTGGCAGCGAACAGAATCCACCCCAGCCAGTGTAAACTTCTTACGGGACACAGCCTGTCTGAAGAAACACTCCAGGCTGAGCCTTCAAGGCACTCCCAAATCTACCCCCCAGAAATATCCGCCCAGGAACTGCTGGTCTTCCCGCCAGATCGGGAAGCCAGCCGCTGGCTCCGCAATTGCACCAGCCCTGGGAGCTACGGAGGCAGGGCGGGGGCCTGGCGACTGCCTTCCTCTCGACTTTAGTTAGAAATTCAAGCTTCCCGCGAAGGCTTCTGATTGGGGGGAACCTAAACCTCCTTCCGGAGGTCGCCAGCCACAAGGCATTCTGGGAAGTGTAGTTTTTGGCTTGCCACTCTGCGGTCACAGGAAAGTGCTGTGGAATTCTGGAACAGACGCTATGCGGAAGGGATGTCGGGGGGACCCGTTTCCCCCCCATTATTGGACGCTCTCTTTCTCTGTCCACCTGTTCTATGTGCATGTGTTTCTCACCTTCAGTCTTTCTGTTCGTCTCTATTTTTCTCTTTTTTCCTCTTCTTCACTGTCCAGTTGCATTTCAGTCCTTTCCTCTTTATGGCCTTCTCTGTCCTCTTTCTTCGCCACTGGCTGTGCCAAGCCCCACAGCGTTCCTGCCTTCTCCTGACCCCTATCCCCAGTTCCAGCTCCAGTGTTGAACAGAGTCTCCCTCTTGGCCGTCACCCCATTCTCAGCTGGACTGGAAGCTCCGAGTTCTAAAGAAGGGAATATATGGGTGTCCCTGGCTCACGAACAAGCTAGGGAGAGAATACAGGCTTTTTGCTCAGCTGCGCTCCCTACAGCGAACCAAAAGTTTGGTGAGTTCCCGGCCAGGGCTGAAGTGGCCACAGGGGTTTAGAGCCAGACCCTCTGTTGGCCAGATGTAATTGAACACTCCGCCAGCTCTCCTGCCAGCTGTGGCCACCGCCACCTGCTCTCCTCTTCACTATTCTTTCTCTTACCCAGTCATCCTAGAACCACTGGGAAATGGAGTTGCATGGAGGAGGCACATGGTCATTCAAAAGATATTCATTAAATGTCTTCTATGGGCCAGGCACTGTTCCAGACACTGATAACGAAAAGAGACAACAATTCTCCCTCTCTTGGGGACCTTATACTCTATGGGAGAAGATGGACAATAAGCATGATAAATAAGTAAATCACACAGTACAGTAGGTGATTATATACACCATAAAGAAAAACAAGGCAGAGAAGGGAAACAGAATTCTGGGAGAAAGAGGCATTGCAATTTTCAGTAAGGTGAACGGTAAGACTTTACTGGAAATGTGACATGTGAATAAAGATCTGAAGGAGAGGTGGGGGTGAACATGTGGATATCTGGGGAAAGAGCATTCCAGACAGAGAAAACAGCATGTGCAAAGGGCCTGGGGTGGGATGTCCCTGGAGTATGTGGAATAGCAAGGAGTCCAGGGTGGCTGGAACAGAGTGAGAAAGGAAAGGGTGGGACGAAATGAGGTCAGAAAAGAGAGACAGGGAGCCGTATTATTTGGGATCTTGGGGGCCAGTGTAGGACTTTGACTTTGACTCCCACCATGGGAGGGTTCGGAGCAGACAGATGTGAGCTGACTCAGGTTTTAATAAGATCCCTTTGGGGGGGGCAGTGGCTAGGAGAGTTGAGTAAACAAGGATTCTAAGGAGAGGGGACTGCAGTAGTCCAAGAGGAAGATGATGATGGCTGAACCAGATGGTGACGTGGAGGCAGGAGTAGGCAGATGCTGATAGAACATGGAGGTAGCACTGTCAGCATTGGCAGACTGGATGTGGGGGATGAAAGAGAAACAAGAGTCAGGGATGACTCCACATTACATGAAACTCTTAGCACTGGAGTTTGGTTCCAATTAAGGTTAGAAATTAAGAATCAAGCTAAGGCTAAGATTAAGGATCAGTAGCAGTCAGTATTGGTGAAGTTTGGTTTGGGGTTGAAGACAGGGTTAAGACTCAGGTAAAGGGTGGGGCACCTGGGTGGCTCAGTGGATTGACCTGACTGACTCTTGATTTCAGCTTAAGTCATGATCCTGGGGTCGTGGGATGGAACGCTGAGTCAGGACTTATGCTGGGCATGGAGCCTGCTTAAGATTCTCTCTCCCTCTCCCTTGTCTCTCTCTGTCTCTCTCTCTCTAGTTCAAACAAAAAACTTGGGTAAAGGTGAAAATTAGCCTTAGTGTTTGCGTTATGGCCATGGCTGGAGTTAGGGCTAAGTACACAGGACCTGGGTAAAGATTGGATATAGAGTTAAGACAACTAGAACCAAAATCAAGACTAGAATTATAGCTAAAATCAGGGCTGGATTTGGACCTAGGGTTGGATAGGGACTGATGTAGGGATCAAGGTCAGGGTGAATCTCTGCTTAGGACCAGGATTAAGGTTCAGACTTGTGATATAAGTGGGGCATAATCAGATGATTCATACTTAAAGGTAGTATCAGGGCCAAGGTCATTAGAGAGAGGATTAGGCCAAGACAACATTGGGTTTAAGGACAAAGTCAAAGTTAGGTTTATAACAGAAACAGACCTAGGGATTTACCTGAGGTCAGAGTCAGGTTAGCTCAAAGGCAGAGTTGAGACTAAGACTGGGGTAAGATTACCCTTAAATATGGATTCAGCTTTTGGCAGGATGTGGGTTGGGTCCTAATATGAGAGGACATTGTCCTGCCATTGGAGATGGATGTGAGTTGAAGATTCAGGAATTTTAGCGCTGGGGTCTTATCAGCTTTCTGTATGAGAAGGTAGGTTGGGCATGGTAGTAGGTAAGGTAACTTTAGCCGCTGTAACAAATAAACCCTGACATCTCAATGGCTTAGGACAGCAGTTGGTTAGCTCCTGCTCACGCAACAGTACAGCGCAGGCTTAAAGCAGATGCCCATTTACAGGCTCCACCATCACCACTGCCTGCTGCCCAAGTAGGGGAAAGATGGAGAAGCCTTCCTAACTTCTTTCTGCTCCGTGTGCTGATCTTCTATCTGTGAACACTAGTCACTCTCCCCTTACCAGTGATACAAAAGAGGACTCTGGGAAGAGAAGAGTGAACTAACAGCCCTGGAATTGATGGGGAGACATATGCATGGACAGTCTTCAGCCCTGGGGTTGAAGGGCTGTGAAGGGGCATGGCCAAAAATCCAGATAGATGGCAAAGATAGAGAAGGCACAGAAACTCCGTGTCAGAGAGAAATGGACAGAGACCACAAAGAGGAGGGGAGAAGTCAGAGAGAGGGATAAGAGACTGAGGTAAGGGACAGAGACACACAAGAGAGGTAGAGCTAGAGAGATGGGGAATAGAAACCCAGAGAGAGCAGGACCAAGATCATGAGGGGGTGAGTAAAGACCCAGAGAAAGAGAAAAAGAGAACCGAAAATAGAGAAATCCAGGGAGGGTGTCTAGGGGCAGAACCCAGAAGCCCCCTCCTCACCTTCCATGGATCCCCCTTTCCCCCCTCTCTTCACACATGACGCCCCACTCTGGGTCCTTCCAAGTGATACCAATAGGTAGTTCTTTTGTTGATTTTAGTAAATGAAGTGCCGTTTCCCTTTCTTTTCTTTCCTTTCCTTTCTTTTTTTTTTAAGTTTTGTATCTTAAAGGCAATAGGGAGCCTGCCCAATTCTGACCACCCCTTTTTAAAAAACAAAACAAAAACAATCATAACGCTTTCCTCTCTTGCTATAGATTCCAGAGATTGGGTGGAACTTTGAGGATGAAGGTAGAAAACGAGCGGCCTTTGGTGAGGGGCATCCCCACATCACCCCAGGTGCCTTTGGCTCTTTTCTCCCCACCGGAAGATTGATCCCTGGAGATGTTTTTGAAATACAGATCACTTGCGGACAAAGAAGGGGTGGGCAGAGGTCTCTGGGTCGGCTTCTGCCTACCCCGCCAGGCCCAGAGATTCATGTGTCCCTAGGGCAAGATGTACTTCGCCAACCTCCCATGGCAAGACCTTTCTGCGGGCAAATAAAGTCTCCAGGACCCACACCCCTCCACAATCTAGTGACTGCTCAAGGCCTAAGGCACTGAGGTGCCAGGACGCGGCCAGGTGCTAGAAGGGGGCGGTGCTGGAGCCGGTGGGGGGAGAAAGCGTGGCTAGGGCGGGGAGAGAGGGAGGCTTGGTGTGCGGTGGGAGGACTTGGGCTCACCCAGACTTGGAATTGACAGGTGGGCGTGGCTTAACGACGTCATGCCTGGGACTGGAGGGCTGAGGCGTGACCACCTAATGTTGGGCGTGGCTAAGGAAAGCAGGCTTCCGGGACCGGGAAGGGAGCTTCGCTGTTTAGCCCTGGGATTGGAGGGCTGGGGAGAGGGCGTGGTTCCGGAACCCGGGCTTGCGCGAGTGTGTGAGCGTGGATGCCGGGGTTGACCTTGTTAACTAGTAGGCCTGGGAACAGCAGATCCGGAAGGTATCCACGTAGCGCCTCAAGCGCTCAGGAGTACACGGGTTGGCAAACAGAGCGCCCAGAGGAGGCACAGTGAAGTTGATGGAATGTCACCCAGCACACACTGCGGAATGGCACACTGGATCGACTAGGCAGGCTGCCCCTGAGGACCCCCTAATCACCGGCTGGGTGACACCTGAGATGCTCCGTCTCCTTGAATCCTTCCTCACAAAGCCTTATGAGGTGGAAACCGTGATCATCTCCATTTTACAGACAAGGAAAAGGAGACACAGAGACGCTAAGTAATTTGCCCGAAATCGTCCAGCTAGTGAGCAGGGGTTGAAGCCACGCCTATGCTCTCATTTACTGAAACGCAAATAGTCCCACGGACCCCATGAGCAGACACGAGGTTAACAAGTAACAAGCGCACACAACGCACACCCTGACTCGATCCTCTGCCCCTGCCCACCTTGGGGGCTGTGGGGCTCCACCACCTGGCCTCCCTGCCTCCCAAGCCTGGGGTCCTCACCTGACACAACAATGACAGTCCTTGCTTTGTTCAGCTTTCTTGGCACAGCTGGGGTCAAATAACCAAAGTTTCTAGCTACTGGGCCTGAGACCCTTGGGAAGACCTAGCATGGATTTCAGAGCGTCTTTGACCCCTAAGATTGAGTTGACTTGGAGGTAGTCCTGACCTAATAGCTAAGAAGAGAGACTCCAGGTTTGTCACCCTTCCCTTGTCATTGACTACCTCTGGGATCATGGAGAAGGCAGCCCTCTTTGGTTCTCTTTTTCCCATCTGCACAATGGGAGATCATCAGGGCCTTCCGTTTTGGATTGTTGCAAAGACTGCGTTATCCGTTTATAAAGCACTTAGAACACAGCCTGACACAGACTAAGGGTGCCGTAGGTGCTAGTTAGTAGATGTGAGTCTCCATTTCTTTGTCCAAGGGGCATGACGAACCAGATAGTCTGAACCTGCTCATCTAGTGAACCCCGAAAATTGCACACAAAATTGCATGTGTTTACATACAGCTTTTATTAGATTCCCCAGTGGATCCCCCAAACCGTAAGAGGAGTCCACAGAAAGGCACAAAGAGAGGTCTTTCTCTATAGCAAGGGACCCCCCCACACACCAACCACATCACCTTGTGCTGACACCAGGCTTCCCATGGAAAATCCACACTGCTCATCATGGTCTGCAGGGTCCCGCTCCACTGGCCAACCCACTACCCTGACCTTGAGGGGACTCGGATTCACCCTTGCTGGCTCTCTTTGCCCCCCCACCCCCACCCGCATCCCTGACCCTCGCTCTGCTCATTAAACGCACCAAATTCTGTCTGGCCTCAGGGACTTTTTACATTTGCTTTCTTCTTTTTTTCCAACTCAACTTCCTACCTAAAATAGCCACACAACTCACCTCACCCCTCCCCAGAGTCTCTAACGAATATCCTATTTTAGAGTGTTCATAGCACTTAACACTCTTCATTCATTGATTTCAACATGCCTTTATAAAGTGTATGTGCCAGGTGCTTTTATAGGCCACAGACACAGCGTAAACAAGACATAGTCGCTGCCTTCGTGGGGGAGGGGGGCGAGGGGGGCTCACACTCCAAACCTCGTAACTGTTTATTTGCTGGTCGATTGCCTTCCTCCCCCACCCCACCCCCAAATAAAATGTTTACTCCCTGAGAACAAGACGCAGTCCCGTCTCCTGCTCTCTAACACTTTTTAAAATGTTAAAAAGTATCTTCAGCAGGATATTTACATAGTCTCAAAGCGTCATTCCAGACATTACTAGGTAATTACAAAGGAGGGAAGGTACTCATTCAGTGGTGAGATCTGAACACCATCTTAACCAAAGGATACAACTCCACGCCTGGGTGGCTCACTCAGGTCATGGTCTCGCCATTCGTGATCTCACCGTTCCTGGGTTCAAGCCCCTCATCCGACTCTGCACTGACAGTGCAGAGCCTGCTTGGGATTCCCTCTCTGCCCTTCTCCCACTTATATTTTATCTCTCTCTATCAAAAATAGTAAATAAATAAACTTGAAAAATACATATATGTATATTTCAATTTCATATTTGAACATGTGAATGTCGAACACCTGAAATTTGGATGTTTGATAGTATTAAGAAATCATGAATAATATTTAGATATAATCGTGTGTTGCTATACCTTTAAAAGAATCTTATGTCGAGCCACATACTCTAGTGTATGTGGTTGAAAAGATCTTATGGCTGGGATGTGTTTCGAATAATCTAGCAGATGCAGGAACAGAGGTGGAACACGAATAGCCACGTGTCAATAGCGGGGGACAGACAGGTGAGGTTTCACTAACCCCTCTTCTCTACTTCTGTGTATGTATTAATCTGCTCCCGCTGATACAACAAAATGCCCTAGACTGGGTAGATTAAATCATATAAATATATTTTCTCCTAGTTCTGGAAGTCCAAGAACAGGGTTCCATCCGGTGTGGTTTCTGGTGACAGCTCTCTTTCTGGCTTGACCATAGCCATCTTCTCTCCTTCTCACGGTGTCATTACAGATGGTGGGGAGGGGGCAAGAGACAGAGAGAGAGCGCGCTCCGGTGTTTCTTCCTCTCTAAGGACACCACTTTCAAGAGATTAGGGCCCCACTTTTATGTTCTCATTGAACTCTAATCACCTCCCCAGAGACCTCAGCTTCAAATACCATCTCCTGAAGGTTAGGGCTTCACCCTATGAATGGGGCGGGAAGGGAACCACAGTTCAGTCCCTAACAGTGTGCGTTTGAAATTTTGCATGATAAAAAGTTCTTCAGGAGAGTTCTCAGATGCCAGCGTGCATCAGAATCACCCACAGTGCTGGTTTAAAATGCAGCTACTGAGGCGCCTGGGTGGCTCATTCTGTTGAGCGTCCGGCTTTGGCTCAGGTCATGATCTCAGGGTTCCTGGGTTCAAGCCCCGCGTCGGGCTCTGTGCTGACAGCTTAGAGCCTGGAGCCTGCTTCAGATTCTGTATCTCCCTCTCTCTCTGATCCTTCCCCGCTCTCACTGTCTCTCTCTGTCTCTCAAAAATAAATTTAAAAAGGTTTAAAAATTTTTAAAAATAAAATGCAGCTACTGGGGAGGAGGAGCGGGGGTGGTGCCTGTTTAGCTCAGTAGAGCATGTATGTGACTCTTGATTTCAGGATCGTGAGTTCGATCCCCATGTTGGTGTGGAGCCTACTTAAAAAAATAAAATAAAACCAGCTACTTAGAGACACGTCCTCTAAAACCTCTGATTCTCTGCCGAGGGACCCAGAGGCCGCGTGTTTACCAAGCTCCCGGAGCTCTCCTGATGACCCCCGGCCACCGTCACCCTACTCCACTCCCAGCCTTGGAAAAATAGTGCCAAGGACAGAAGCCAGGGATGGATTAGGATGCAGCACAGTCCCTCTGAGTGCAGACGGTCAGGGGACTCTGGGAGCAAGTCCCAGCTATGCTTCATGTCACCCTCCACTATTAATTCAAACACGTTCCAGCCATCCTGTCATTTCATCCATATATTCCAGGAGGTAGCTTTAAAAATAAGGGCTTTTTAGGGGCAGCTGGCTGGCTCAGGCAAACGAGAATGCAACTCTTTTTTTAAAATCTTTTTTATTTATTTTATTTATGTTTGAGAGACAGCACGAGCAGGGGAGGGTCAGAGAGAGAGGGAGACACAGAATCAGAAGCAGGCTCCAGGCTCTGAGCTGTCAGCACAGAGCCCAACGCAGGGCTCGAACCCACGAACCGCGAGATTATGACCTGAGCCGAAGTCGGATGCTTAACCGACTGAGCCACCCAGGGGCCCCAAGCATGCAACTCTTGATCTTGAGGTCATGAGTTAGAGCCCCATGTTCGGTGTAGAGATTACTTTAAAATTTTTTTAATGTTTATTTTTGACAGAGAGAGAGAGAACGAGTGGGGGAGGAGCTTAGAGAGAGAGGGAGACACAGAATCAGAAGCAAACTCCAGGCTTTGAGCTGTCAGCACAAAGCCCGACGTGGGGCTCAAACCCACAAACTGCAAGATCATGACCTGAGCCGAAGTCAAAAGCTCAATGAAGTCACCCAGGGGCCCCAGGAGTTTTTACTCTTAGGGTGAAGAATCCATGGTGGGAAATTAGGCCACAACAACAGATGGCAATTATTCAATCTCATGAAAACAAAAAGTTATCAGAGAAAAGAAATGTAATCATAGGGCACTCTAAGGCTCAGCTGGGGACAGGATTTTACTTAGTCATAATAATTTAGGCATGAATATTGATCTAATAATAAATTGGGAAGCGATTCTACAGTGAGGAAGGAGAGGGGACGTGAAGTCAATGCATAATGTAAAATAGAAAAATAAGAAGTAGCGATTTAAACATGGTATCCGGAATCCCGGAAGTAAAATACCAAGAGAAACAGTTACAAGATTTCAAAGTGGAGAGGCGCCTGGGTGGCTCAGTCCGTTCAGCTGTTAAGCTCAGACCTCAGCTCAGGTCATGATCTCACCATTTGTGGGTTCCAGACCCGGGCTCTGTGCTGACAGCTGGGAGCCTGGAGCCTGCTTCGGACCCCGTGTCTCCCTCTCTCTCTCTGCACCTCCCTTGCTCATTGTCTCTATCTCTCTCTAAAAAAAAATAATAAAATATCACAGTGGTTTGATAAGAATAAAAGTTAAATAAAAAAAAAAAAAAGAATTGACATAAAATGCACTAGGGGTCCTTACCATGGAGTGTCCACAGAGCATCTCGGAAGGGTGGCAGTCCTTGAACCATAGGGTTTTGTATGTTTTGTGTTTATGTATATTTTGCTCAAAGAAGTGGGGTGCTGGGGTGGTGCCTGGGGGGCTCGGTCAGTTAAACGACAGACTTTTGGTTTCCACTTAAGTCCTGATTTCATGGGAGTGAGATTAAATCCTGAGTCAGGCTCCACACTCAGCTTGGGCCCGGAGCCCGCTTGGTATTCTCTGTCTCTCTCCCTCTCTCTCTCTCTCTGTCCCTTCCCCTACCCCGCGTTCTCATGGCTCTCTCTCTCTCTCTCAAAAATAAATAAATAAACTTAAAAAAAAAAAAGAAGCAGGTGCTGGATTCTGGAAGGGGAAGGGTTCTCCGAGATGAAGCAGTGGGGTGGGGAGAGGCAGGACCACTAGATTTATGCTCATCACCCCAACCCCCCCTCCAAAGGACACTCAGGACCCCCCAGGGAAGGCCAGACTATTGTCCCCAAAGGAAATAGAGAGCACGTTCCATTGGAGCCATTGGAGTTGTCTGAGCTGAGTGAAGAGGCTATTTACAAAGGTATAGCCAAACCCCCAGGGATGATGCAGTACCCTGCGGCACCCCAGGCTGGGAACTGAGGAGAGCGGATGCGACCAGGACCCGGACACAGGGAAGGCTCTTTGAGGAGCTTGGACAGACACTGATGCCTTGACTTGTGTCTCAGGCAGGTATTGGCTCAACCCAAGTGGATGGAAATCAGCATCCCCTTGACGCATCCCGATCAGAGGTGGCAAAAGGGTAGAAGTGGGTGGATCTGACAGGGGCAAGTGGAAGCGGACCCCAGAGGGGAGCGGAGGGACACACCAGTGGGTCAGATTCTGCGTGTCATTGGGAGGGAGGATGGTGCTGGCCAGGCCCTTGGCTCCGGAGGGCCTCTCTCCTGCCCCGCCCGCAGACCCCGCGTCTCTTCCCCGTTACTCTCCAAGTGTTTCTTCTCACCACCGTGCTCCTCGTCCTTCTGAAATGCTTTCCCTGGCGAGGAGGGTGCGCCTAGAAATAGCAAAGGAGCCACGCATGAGTCATCAACCCAAGACGCTCACCTTGGGGAGCCTGGACACGGGAGCGAAACCAGTAATGATCTTTAGGAAAGACGGTGACCTGGAGAAGCTGTGGTCTGGCCATCTTCTTAAAGACAACATGTTGGAAAGTTTCGTTTTCCGCTGCCTGGGGTAACGGGAGGCTGAGTGATTTGCATCAACCCATCCACTTAACACAAGGGAAAGGCTGGCGCTGCCTATTGTTTAATCTCAGAAGCCCGAGGAGAAAACACTTCAACGGTTTGTTATAACGCCAATCAGGCAATTACATTCCCGGCACTTTCCCAGAGAAATGAAAAGATACGTTTTCTTCCGTACAACTGGTACGTGGTCATGGCAGCGTCCTACAAATAGTCCAAAATCAAAATCAGTTCAGATGTCTTGGAGCAGGTGAATGCCTTTAAGTGCCCTGGGGCACACCCGTGCCCTGGACCACGACTGAGCAACAGAATGGAATGAAATGCTGGCACATACAACAACTTGGACGGATTTGCAGAGAAGAATGCTGTGTGAAAAAAAGCCAACCCCAAAGGTTACGTACGGTATTATTCTATTTCTGTAACATTCTTGAAATGACAAGAAATCATAGAAACGGAGAATAGAACGTGTTGCCAGGGGTTAAGGAGAGGGTGGGAGCCAGGAGGGAGGTGAGTGTGTTTGGAAAAGAGCAACCAAGTGATCCTTGGGGGTGACGGGAATGTTCTGTATCTTGATTATGGTTGGAGATCTGCTAACCTACACATTATAAAACGGCACAGAACTAAACACTCACACATACATATGCACAGATGAATTCAACTAAATGCAAAATCTGGAGATCAGCAAATACCTTCTTTTTTTTCTTAATGTTTTTTTAAATTTATTTTTGAGGGACAGAGAGAGACAGCTCAAGCACGGGAGGGTCAGAGAGAGACAGCTCAAGCACAGGAGGGCCAGAGAGAGAGGGAGATACAGAATCCGAAGCAGGCTCCAGGCTCTGAGCTGTCAGCACAGAGCCCGACGCGGGGCTTGAACCCACAAACCATGAGATCATGACCTGAGCTGAAGCCAGACGCTCAATCGCCGGAGCCACTCAGGCGCCCCTCAGCAGAGTTTCAATATCTACATCAAGATTATGGTATTATATTATTGTTTTGCAAAATATTATCAGGCAAACTGAGTTAAGAGCATGCAGGATCTCTATTACTCCTTACAACTGAAGGTGATGCCACCGTTTATCTCCACATGAAAAGTTTAATTTTCAAAACAGCAGTAATGAGGTGAAGACACAGAGGGGATGGAAACTTACAGTTTACAGCTGAAACAGAGACGTAGGAAGAATTTACAGAAGGTGTTGTATCCTAAGAGTGTTTTCCAAGAATGCGCAGTTGGGGTTCATATAGCGGCCCCAGGTCAAAGGCCCATTGCCTGGCCAAGACAGGAAGTAGAACGGAAGACGCTCCCCTCATTACACGGGCACCCCAAAGAGCTCTTCCAAGTTAGAGCAGGCCAGAGCTAAACCTGCCCCTGCCCCGGCTCCAGGAGCAACAGCCTTCAGATGGCAGAAGAGGAGAATGAAATTTTCAAAAGTCCCTTACAGGGGCCCCTGGGGGGCTCCATCAGTTAAGTGTTAGATTCTTGATTTCAGCTCAGATCATGATCTCAGGGTTCCCGGGACCAAGCCCCACATCGGGCTCTGTGCTGACAGCGCAGAGCCTATTTGGGGTTCTTTGTCCCGCTCTCTCTCTGCCCCTCCACCCCCTCACAATAAATAAACATTAAAAAATTTAAGTTTATTTATTTATTTTGAGAAAGCAAGAGCACAAGCAGGGGAAGAGCGGAGAGAGAAAGAGAGAATTCCAAGTAGGCTCTGTACTGTTAGTGCAGAGTCCCATATGGGGCTCGAACCCATGAACCAAGAGATCATGGCTGGAGCTGAAGTCTGATGCTCAACTGACTGAGCCGCCCAGGCACCCCTCAAAACAAATATATATTTTTTAATCCCTTAGAAGTTGTGACCTCAGAATGACTCAGGGACAGGGATGCCTGGCTTGCTCAGTTGGAAGAGTGTGTGACTCTTGCTCTCAGCGTCATGAGTTTGACTCTTACATGTGGAATGGAGATTACTTAACTAAATAAACCTTTAAAAAAACTACTCAGGAGCAGACTGACACCCGTGGGACAGAGAACTGGGTGAGTCAAGGAATATCAAGGCAGAACGGGTCTAAGGTGGCTCTGACTGGAAGTGTTAACCCCAGAGCCCAGCCAAAGCAAACACAGCCTCTGGCGGGGGCACATCCAGGTCGGGGGTAAGGGAAATCCCACAGTCCAACGTAAACATCGGTGATCATCGCTCAGAAATAATCAGGTCATGGGGCACCTGGGTGGCTCAGTCAGTTAAGCGTCCGCCTTCGGCTCAGGTCAAGATCCCATGGTTCATGGGTTCGACTCCTCCATCAGGCTTTGTGCTGACAGCTAGCTCAGAGCCTGGAGCCTGCTTCCAATTCTGTATCTCCCTCTCTCTCTGGCCCTCCTCCACTCACACTGTCTCTCTCTCTCTCTCTCTCAAAAATAAATAAAACATTTAGAAAAAAAAAAAGAAAAGGTAAAGCAAATAACTCCCATGTATATTCACCCAACTTCTCCCACTTTTAACATGTTAGATAACCATGCTATGTTTCTTAAAACTCAGAAATTAACATTGGTACCACAGTACTGATGAAACGGTCAACTTTATTCAGATTTCATCAGTTTTGACACTAACGTCCTTTTTCTCTTGCACAGTCCGAACCATATACCACATCACCCTGCATCTTCATCTCTCCGACTCCTCAGTCTGTGACGATTTCTAAGTCTCTGCTTATTTTCCATGACCTTGACACTTTTGAAGAGTACCAGTCAGGTGTTTTGTAGAATGGTCCTCCAATTTGGGCTTGTCTGATGTTTCCTCATAGTGACTGCAGTTCGAGATTTGGGGGAGGGAATATCACAAAGGGATGATGCCACACTTATCTATCGTATTAGGTATATGACATCCATGTGACATCACGGGACATGTTAACCTTGATCATCTGGGTAAGGTGATGCCTACCAAGTCACAGCCCCTTTCCATATCCCATGCTTTGAACTGGATCTTTCTTTTTTTTCTTAATTTTTTAAACATTTATTTATTTTTGAGAGACAGATCATGAGCAGGGGAGGGGCAGAGAGAGAGGGAGACACAGAATCGGAAGCAGGCTCCAGGCTCTGAGCTGTCAGCACAGAGCCCAATGCGGGGCTCGAACCCACGAACTGTGAGATCGTGACCTGAGCCGAAGGCGGATGCTCAACCGACTGAGCCCCCCAGGTGCCCCTGAACTGGATCTTTTTAAAAAATATACTGAAATAGTAGCTGTGACTCTAACAAAAATATTGGATTTTTGGTACTTTATAAAGCTCTACTAAAATGCTATAATGTTGAAAAGCTATGTTGTACTCACTACCAGGGTTCCCTTTCCTTCGGTTTACCCCATTTCTATCTTGGTCTACTTAATTTTTGCCCTGCCTAGAAGTTCTGGGTGATTGCAGTGAGAGAGAGATTCAAGAGGAGGCTGGAGAAAACTGAGTAACTGTTTCTCAGAGTAAGAGCGTCAGTGATGTACAGGAAAAAGAACCCTCTAGTGGGGCAGGTCCCCAGCCCAGCCCTCCCCAATTCTGCTCTAGTTTTGTTCTCATTCATTTAATCCTCCCAAATTTCCCTCAGTGCCCCACACCAGGACAGGCACAAATGTTATCCATACACTCCTGGCCTTGCACTCATGTGGCTTCCAGTCCCCCGGGGGCGACAGATCCATCCCCAGACAGTGATAACCTAGAGTAGGCAGGACTGGGAAGGAGTGAGCGCAGGGGACTATGGAGCCCAGAGGGGGCACCTGACCCAGCATGGTGGTCTGGGAGGCCTTCTTGGAAGAGGGAACATCTAAGCTGAGATTTGAAGGAGGCGTAGAAGTCAGTGGGTAGAAATTTTTCAAGCAATGGCCAGAATGGAGAGGAAGCCTTGAGTGTTTTCTAAAGCTCAAGTATGACCACCACCTTCTCCGGCTTACCAACCTTCCTTGGCTCCCCTTCTTTTTTTTTTAATTTTTTTATGTTTTTTAATTTATTTTTGAGAAGAGAGAGACAGTGCAAGCAGGGGAGGGTCAGAGAGAGAGGGAGACAGAATCTGAAGCAGGCTCCAGGCTCTGAGCTAGCTGTCAGCACAGAGCCCGACACGGGACTTGAACCCACGAACCGTGAAATCATGACCTGAGCTGAAGCCAGACGCTTAATGGACCAAGCCACCCAGGCTCCCCTTGGCTCCCCTTTTTAACACATAGTTCAAATTCCTTAGCTTGGCATTCATACATTCATTCAGCAAACATTTCCCAACTCTGTGCTCTCTGAGCTGAGAGCTGAGTGGGAATCAACAGGCCCTTTACTGGCCAGCCTGCCCTTGGAGCAGAAGAATCGTCTATATATGTTGGGGGTGTTCTACGAAGGACTTCGGTGAGACTGTCCCAGAGCACTGATAATGGAGTCACACAGGCTTGGACTGTCTCCCAACTTTGCTACCCTAGGAACACTGACCGTCTCTGTCTGAGCCTCAGTTTCTTCCCCTGGAAAGTGGGCTAAATAATTGTATTGTGGCACAGGATTTTATTCAGACACACACATGGTCCCAGAGCTGAAGTTTCCCCGAATTTCTGAATTCCTTATATTTGTTGTCATTCCTCCTTATTTCTTGAGACAAAAAAAAGCAAAGATCAAAGTAGTGGCTAATATTTGTTGAGCAGCTGCCGGGTGTCAGACACTGTTCTGAGCACCGATTGACTCTGATTAGCACGCATTACCTCCTTAAGTCCCCAAGACATCCGTAAGAGGTGGGTGCCTCTCTTCCCCCCGCCCCCGTTTGAGACACAGCCGGGTTGAAGACCTTGTGACAGCAGTGACAGTAAGTATGAGAGCTGAGATTCACTCCTGTGACTCCAGAGGAGGGAGCGCGTTGGTGCAACAAAGGTGTGGGCTGTGAGGATTGTGAGGACCCATTATATTCATTCACACATCTATACTGTCCATGATGTGCCAGCCTGGGCCTACAGTACAGAATATTAGCCAGACACTGCCCTGAGAGGCTCCTGGGCTAGTAGATTAGCTGATGTATAAACAGGGTAATTGCAGACTAAAGAAGTAAATGACAGAGGGCCTGGGGGGTGAGAGGGTGAGCTCCGTCAAGAGCGTTGCCACGGAAGACTGATTCGGGCTTGGGCCAAGATTTGCATTGAACTAAGGGGCTACTCTTCCAAAAAACAGGGAGAGAAGAGAGGTTTGGGGAAGGGGAGACAGCAAGTGCAAAGGCCCTGTGGCACATCTGAGGCTTGGATGGCTAGAGAGGAGTGAGTGACTGGCGGGAGAAAGACTGGAGATGAGGACAGAGAGATCACAGTGGAGGCGGTGGGTGCCAGGGGGAGTGTGGATACAGCCTTTCGGGACCTGCAGGTCATGGCTCAGTTTTGGGACTTTATTGTGAGGCGCACAGAGAATGAGAGGTTTTAAGCAGGAGCGACACAATTTGATTTGCATTTTTTTTAAGTAGGCTCCACGCCTAGCACAGAGCCCATTGCAGGGCTTGAACTCACAACCCTGAGATCAAGACCCGAGCTGAGAATAAGAGTCAAACCCTTAACCTAACTGTGCCACCCAGATGCCCCTGATTTACATTTTAGAAAGCTCATTCTGTAGGTACCTAATATTCAACATCCAACCACTTCCCTCCACTTCTCTGCCCACAACTGGCCAAGCCACCATCACCTCTCCCACGGACTGAACTGGGCTCCTGGCTTCTACCCTCAACCCCCACAGTGTTTTCCCCCCACCCAGCAGTCACAGGGACTCATTAGATCTTGAGTCTAACTAATCATGTCCCTCCTCTGCTCAGAACTCCACCCTCCCTGGCTCTTAACATCACTCAAAGCACAAGCCAAATTTCTTACAGTGGCCACAGGGTCTTGCATGATCTCTCACATCCTCCCACTCTCCCTTTCAGTCTACCCAAACCATAATGTCCCTTGAATACCTCAGTCATGCTCCAACCTCAGGACCTTTGCACTGGCTGCTCCAAGACATTTTTCCCCACATATCTCTAAGACTCCCTCTCTCACCCCCTTTAAGTCTCTTCTCAAACGTTACCTCCTCTAAAAGATCTTCCCTGACCACTCTCTACCTCTATGCCTCCCCTTTTATTTTTCTCTCTATAGCACATAGCCTTACCCAATATACTATTTATCATTTGTCTATCTTATTTGTTATCTGTAGAAAATCCTAGCTCCATGAAGGCAGGGGATTTCTGGATGTTTTGCTCATCGCTGTATCTTTAGCAACTAGAACTGTGCCAGACACACATTAAGTAATCAGTCAATATTTGTTGAATTAATGAGCAAATATTTTCCCATCTCTCGGAGCCCCCATTGTTGACATGCCTCTGCATAGCACTCCCGAGTAAATAGTAGGGGGTCTGCAAGGATCTACGGAGGCAACAGAAATCCAGAGAGGTGACATTTTCTCAAAACCACACAGCCAGAACGTGGCATTGCCCAGATTTTACCCAGGCATTCTGGCTGCAGTGACCACACCCCCAATCACCAGGCTACACAGATCATATTCTTCTTTATTTATATATATATATATATTTAAAGAAAACTTTTTTTAGTGTTTAATTTTGAGAGAGAGAGCATGAGCGGGGGAGGGGCAGAGAAAGGGGAAGACACAGAATGGAGGCAGACTCCAGGCTCTGAGCCGTCAGCACAGAGCCCGACCCGGGGTTCAAACTCAGAACCACGAGATCATGACCTGAGCACAAGTCGGACGCTTAATCAACTGAGCCTCCCCGGTGCCCTCGTAGCATATTATTCTTATTTTCTGTCTCCTGTCTCCATCTTTCTCTCCTAGAGTCTCTCTTTAACCTCCCCATGTTGGTCTCTGCACAAGTACACCCCTGGGTCCCTCTGGGAATCCCTACTGCCTCTCTATGTGTGTCTCCCTCACTTTCTCCAAGTCCCCCTCCTCCTAACTGACGCTTGCTTGCCGAACAGTCCTGCTCTGAACTTCCCAGGAGCTGTTCTCTCACCAGGCTGAGAGGGAAACTAACGAGTAAACAGGAAGGCCTTGGAGGCTGGTCCACTGAAAGTGGCGTGGCCATGCGGGGAGTGCAGGCTGGGATGGAGTAAACACCATGGCTGATGAATTTCTCATCAGTATCATCTCTGACTTTCCCTCAATACACAGCCCCCGACCACTCCATGGAAGAAGGCTTGTCTGAAAAGGCATGTCCTTCAATTACGACCCAGTAAAAACGCCACTGGGAGGAGGAGGAAGGGTAGCCACGGGGCTAATAACAGAGTCCTAGAAAAAATGACCCCTGAGGATGGGTCGGGGAGGGTGGGAATAATAAAGAAGAAGAAAAAAAACTTGCAAGCAAGAGAATCTGAGTCTCCAAACAGGAGGTGTGATTATTAAGGGTAGTTCATGGAAGCTCTAAACCCCCACGTCTCCATAGTCAACCTCACACGTGCTGTGGATACCACAGTGGTAGGGACTGGCACTGTGTCCCCAAGTCCCTGTCTAGCCACGCACGAGTGGGGGGGGGGCTCCTACCTGCTGGAGCGAAAGCTCCCAGCTGTGACTCTGTGGAAAGCACTTAGCAGAGACCCCCACCCTCCTCCTGGTCCCTCCCTACAGGACCCTTGTTCTTCCACATGGCAGATTCTGGTCTCTTCCGCCTCAAGAAGGTCCATCAATGGCCTGGAGGTCCCTGTGAAAACCTATGTGGCCAGCTACCCCCAATCCTTCCCAGTTTTCCACTGCGTTCTGTTCCTACACCTGGAAGTCCTTTTCCCGCTCCTCTGCTAACCACTTTTGCAGACTTTCACGGGAGTGGGTGGATGTCCTGAGTTCAGCTCCAGCCTGTCCCTTACTGTCCATATAACCTTGGACAAGCCCCTCGGGCCCTCTGAGCCTCCCATTGCATATCTGTAAAATGCGGCTACTTTATAGGGTCTGGGGAGGATTCAAGAACACAGAGCATCATGCTGACCCAAATAATATGCTTAGTAAATAAGCGCCCTTCATATTCCCTTCTCTGTGTCTTAATTATTCTAGCTATTTTTCTTTTCGAGAGTGAGAAACAGTGTGAGTGCGCATGCGCGCATCGGGTAGCGGGAGAGAGACCATCTGAAGCAAGAAGCCCTCAGCGGAGCCAGACGAGGCGGGGCAGGTCGCAGAGCCATCCACGGTGCCTGATGTGGGGCTCGATCTCACGAATCAGGAGTCAGATGCCAACCCGACTTAGCCACCCAGGCACCCCTCTAGCTAACATTTAATAAACGTATCCGGGGGCGCCGGGGTGGTTCAGTCGGTTAAGCGTCCGACTTCAGCTCAGGTCTGATCTCACGGTTCGTGGGTTCGGGCCCCGTGTTGGGCTCTGTGCTGACAGCTCAGAGCCTGGAGCCTGCTTCAGATTCCGTGTCTCCCTCTCTCTCTGCCCCTCCCCCACTCATACTGTCTCTCTCTCTCTCTTTCTCAATAATAAACATTCAAAAAATGTTTTTAAATAAATAAACACATCCAATAAACCAGGGTCTGTGCTATTTACAATCACAACTGCAGTGTGTGTTCGAAGGCAGTTGCTGACCTCATTCCCTCTTGACATCTGTCAAGAGGGGAAACTGAGGCTAAGAGAGGCTAAGTTCATAAGCTCACTCGGCAAGCAGGTGGTAGAGCCAACTGGAACCCAGGGCTGATTACTGGGCATTTACCCACTAACTTGGGGTGTTTTGTGCCCCAGTCACCCACCGCCTGACCCAAGGATCCCAACATTCTAGAAGAGAGAGATCTGACTCACTTCTCCTGGAGGTGAACCAGCAGAAAACTTCCCAGCTCTCTGTATAACCAGGGGTGTACTTTTATTTATAGGTTTCCAGAAAGTGCTTGGTGTGCACGTGAATCCAGGGACTTGGCCAGAAACCATGGCTTTAAGAGCTGAATCTTGAGGGGGTGCCTGGGTGGCTCAGTTAGTTAAGCATCTGACTTTGGTTCAGGTCATGATCTCGCGGTTTGTGAGTTTGAGCCCCATGTCGGGCTCTGTGCTGACAGCTCGGAGCCTGGAGCCTGCTTCAGATTCTGTGTCTCCCTCTTTTTCTGCCCCTCCCCAACTCATGCTCTGTCTGTCTGTCTCTCTCTCTCTCTCTCAAAAATAAATAAACGTTAAATAAAATTAAAAAGTAAGATAAAATGTTTTTTAAAAAGTGATGAGGTTTAAGTGACTTAAAATGCATAAGGGGCCTAGTGGGGAGCCTCAGCCCTACCATCAGGGGCCCACAGTCCAGGGGGAGACTCAGACCCATCCCCAATCAATGATAACTCAGAATGGGCAAGGCTGGGATGTGGTCACCTTGACCCAGAGGCTCCGCTTGGGGTTCGGGAGGGCTTCCTGGAGGAGGAGACCTTAGAGCTGAATGGTGATAGCCATCGTAAGCCCTTAGGACACAGAAGTCACCCATGTGAAAGCCGTATTATTGATGTGCAGTCAGAGCGAGGACAGAGAATGTGGTCTGGAGAGTCAGGTCACCTCCATCCATTCCCTCGTCGTGTTAAGAGCCCCTGCTCTGCTCCATGCCCAGCCCTGCATGGGGCAATGCTGGGGACACGTCACTGGCCAAGACAGTCCCCGGGCTCACAGTGAGGACAGACACCGAACAGGTCATTATCCAAATCATAACTTCAAGAGGGAATTACAGAAAAGCTGGGGATCAGATCTCAAGAAAACCTTTCCCGTGACATTTCCCGAATTCTCCATCTGTGGCCTTCCGTCCATGAACAGCAAAAAGACTTTCACTCAGTAAGCATTTATTAAGCTCTATCTAAAGGCCTAACCGTGTCTTCCGTCAGGGAGTTCTTAAGAGACTTTGCTCCCTGACTAAACCGAGACAATGTGGGCCAACAGGGACAGCCCCATTCAACCATCAGCAAACAGAGGAGCATCCTACGATACACTTCTCACATGTCCCTCTCTGCTTACAGTCTTCAGTGGCTCCCTATTGCTCTGAAGGCTAAGACCAATCATCTGACCGTGGCCTGTATCACCGGCTGTTTCTCTGTGAGATGCAACACCCACCTCTCTAACATTTTGAAATGCTTCTTCAATATTCCGAAACTGTACTCATAGGTAACATAACCCACCAACACAGAAGGTGTATTTTCAAAAATTAATACCATGTCCTAACTGAACTACAAAGGTGAAATAAAGATAGCCACTTATAATAAGATAATAATCTATTTTCATGTGTGAATGCTTGGCAAGGCCGGTCTGAAACACATCCCCTTAGGGGCGCCTGGGTGGCCCAGTCAGTTAAGGGTCCGACTTCAGCTCAGGGCATGATCTCATGTTCGTGGGTTCAAGCCCCGCGTCAGGCTCTGTGCTGACAGCTCAGAGCCTGGAGCCTGCTTCGGATTCTGTGTCTCCCTCACTCCCTTTCTCTCTCTCTCTCTGCCCCCTCCTACTTGCACTTTCTCTCTATCAAAAATAAAACATTTAAAAATGTCCATTTTTCAAAAAATAAATAATAAATAATAAATAAAACACATCTCATCAGGCAGACGCTTGCATCTCTGTGGAGACATCCATGAACGAGACAGGAACAAACTGTGTTGTTTGGACAGTTGCCACCATCAGCACAGTCTGGGGCGATGGGGCTTCTGGAAACAGTGAGCAACTCTGGGAAGCGATATACACAGTAATTGCGTTTCCAAGAAAAGTCAGTGTATCTGAAAATATCGTAAACGCACTAGTGTTTATGTGCAGAACACTAGGTTCCAGACTTCGATCACCATAAATGGCTTTTTTCTACATATATGAGTGTCCAGTGACACGCTGGACAGTTAAAGGGGGCCCAAGACAGATCTTGGTCACGTGGATTGTTGAGCTATCTGGCATCCCCTGCTCACTAATTCCAATCACACTTCCTTTTTTTTTTTTAAATGTTTATTTTTGAGAAAGAGGAAAAGACAGAGTGCGAGCAGGGGAGGAACAGAGAGAGAAGGAGACACAGAACCGGAAGCAGGCTCCAGGCTCTGAGCTGTCAGCACAGAGCCCGACGCGGGGCTCAAACCCACGAAC
Organism: Helogale parvula; assembly: GCA_004023845.1. Classification (NCBI taxonomy): domain Eukaryota; kingdom Metazoa; phylum Chordata; class Mammalia; order Carnivora; family Herpestidae; genus Helogale; species Helogale parvula. The sequence continues at coordinate 24,766 of PJEM01015674.1, forward strand.
CAGAAGATCATGACCTGAGCCAAAGTTGGAGGCTTAACCGACTGAGCCACCCAGGTGCCCCTCCAGTCACACTTCCAATCACTGTGACAAACCCAAAGGGCCCCCAACCACTCCTGAAACATCCCCTAATAACAATCCATAGTCTGATGGCTTTTACCCGCCCCTGCACACCAGGCTGCCTTATCTTGGGATCCTCACTTGGTTCTGTTCACCTACCCCTCTTGCAGTCCCTAAATTTTAGGCATCCCTATCTTGCGTTCCTCTTTCTGGAAGATTATTCTTTGTGGTCTCAGCTTCTAGGTCATGTCCCTCAGCCCCGCCTCCCTTGGATCATCCTCGCTGTAGGTAACCCGGTATTTTTGGTCTATTGTTTTCTCATTTGCTGGCTGTTCCCCCAGTGGACGGACTGGTACCTCATGAAACGCACACCAGGTAGCTGCAGTCACTGCTGAGTTCCCAGCATCCAACACAAGGAGCCTCAGTGACTCTGCACTGAGTGGTCGAGGCGACAAATGGAGATGGTAAGTGGAGGAAAAATTCCTGGAGGTGACCTGGGCAGGAAGCGAAGGCTTTTCTCGGCCCCCGAGTTCAGGTAGGATTTGTGACGATGCACAGGGCCACGACGGGGCCTTCTGAGTAAGGCTGCCTGATGCTTCTAAGATCAATTCCCAGTATTTCCAGAGTCAGGCGGGGTGTGAATTTCAGCTATGCCATTTCCCTACTGCGTGACCTTGAGTACCTCCCTTAACCTCTCTGAGCCTCCAATCCTCTATCAAATGCAAGTGATCATGCCCACGTCCTTGAGTGGTTATGAGGCTCAAATCATGTGTATAGCTCTCATTTACAAAACACTGAAGGGGCGCCTGGGTGGCACAGTCGGTTAAGCGTCTGACTTCAGCTCAGGTGATGATCTCACAGTTCATGAGTTCGAGCCCTGCGTCCAGCTCTGTGCTGACAGCTCAAAACCTGGAGCCTGCTTCAGATTCTGTGTCTCCCTCTCTCTCTGCCCCTCCCCTGCTCACGCTCTCTCAAAAATAAATAAATGTTAAAAAAAAAAAGTGTGTTAAAAAAAATCACTGACCACCGCAGTGTGCACTCAAAAAACATCTGTTGAGTATATGGCTCCCACACACGATGAAAAATTAGCTTTTAACCCAAAAGAGCTAGGAAGAGTCTTGCTTTGGAGTCTCAAAGACCTAGGTAAGAGCCCCAGGCCTGTCACTTGCATGCTGTGTGACCCTGGGCTGGTGAGTTTCCCTCTCTGAGCTTCAGGTAACAAATCTATCACACAGGGCCCCTTCACTGTGCTTCTGACATAGACGCCCCGAGAATGCGCTCAGATCCTGCAGTAACCGTGCAGCCCAGCGTGTGGCTTGTGGGAAGGGGCTGTTATTATTATCAGGAATGGTTCTGGAGTAAATGTAGGCCCCCAGTCAGGGAGCAAGGGCGGACGGGGGTGTGAGGGGCATTTGTGGACATGGAGCTTTATTGAATGGCTTGGGAAACTGAGGCCAAGGGGGAAAGAAAGCCCTTTCTGGAAGTCATGGGGCACTCAAGGCAGAGCCAGGACCAGAGACGAGGGGAGATTACAGTCAGATAGCAGTCGTGGGGAGGGAGTGGGCCCTTTAAATCCTAAGCTCCACCTTTGCTTAGAAGGGTCTTTGGGGGAGTATAAAAGGGGGTGCAGTTCCTCTCTGCTCCAGAAAACCACCTGCTGCCCAGCCCGCTGGTCCGGAGGCCCTGGCCTCTCTCTAGGCAGGCGCCACCTCTGCCTGGGAGCTATGCAGCTGCCGCCCTTCGACATGTGGAAGGACTACTTCAACCTGAGCCAGGTGGTGCTGGCGCTGATCCAGAGTGGGGGGCAAAGGCCAGAGGCCCCAGGGACTGGGGAGCCGCAACCGGGGCCCCAGCTGGAGCAGGCTCAGGGTCCGGGAGGGCCTGGGGCGAGCGGAGGCCAGGTCGCCCTGTGCAATTTCTGCAAGCACAATGGAGAGTCGCGCCACGTCTACTCCTCGCACCAGCTGAAGACCCCAGACGGCGTGGTGATGTGCCCCATCTTGCGGCATTACGTGTGTCCTCTGTGCGGGGCCACCGGCGGCCAGGCGCACACGCTCAAGTACTGCCCGCTCAACGGCGGCCAGCAGTCTCTCTACCGCCGCAGCGGGCGGAATTCGGCCGGCCGCAAGGTCAAGCGCTGAAGACTGTGAGATGCCCACCCCCACCCCCTCCTGGTTCCCGAGTCCCTGGACCCTCCCCCTGACTCACCCAGCCCTTCAGAACTTCTGGCCCCCAGAACGACACCCCTGCTGGATCCTGAAGCGACAGAGGCTGTTAAGGGGTCAGGCCGGCCCTGCTCCCCTCCCCCCTCCGTGGCCTCTCAGACCCTGGGGTTCTGTTCTCGGGGTGTCAGCAGATTCTTGGCGCGGCAGGACCGCAACCCCTGGGACCGCATGGCCTTGTGGCCCCTTGGAGGCCACAATTCGTGGATCTTGACTCCTCCTGGGGCTGCTGGTGATGCTCACCCAGCCCCCCCTTGGCATCTCAGCCCTCTGGTTCCATTTCTTGTGCAATTCTCCCCTCCTTGGACCTAGGGGACCCCAAGTGCTCTCCCAGGCCAGCCCTCAGAACCTGGAGAGCGTGAACAGGACTGGCTTGGACACTCCAGACCAAGAACTTTCCAGATGGGATTCTGACTCGAGACCAGCCTTGTGCACCTTCTTTGGCCACCTGTAAACCCACGGGTTCCTCAGGGACCGACCTGGACTGCTCCTTCCCTGGCCCAGCAGCCCCCATCATCAGGAGCTGGGGAAGGGGGGGAACACACAGCCAGGGGGGCGTTTTGTCTTCCAAGGATTATCTGGGATGGAGAGCCCTGTGGTGCTTTCACCACCCCCCACACACACACACCTTCTTGTTCATTCTTTTTCACGGCACTCCAGCCCCCCAACCACAAATCACCATCGGGGTGTTTCCCCCCAGCCGGAGGGCGGCGTCTCTCCACTCCCCCCCACCCTTCAAATCCTACGAGTTTGTGAAAGGTCTTTTTTTTTTCTCTCCTGTTTTTTTCATCCTCCGACACGCTACGTCGACAAGCTTCGGGAGCAGAAAGGATTTTAGTGCCTGGATGGGAAAGGCACGTGCCTAGATTTTATGTTGCGGGCGAAGAAAAGAAAGAGCCCAGGTCAGATTTTAAGTTGTGTGGTTTTGGGCTCACGACTGGGGCCTGTGGGGGGTGTGTGTTGAGCTCTGTGAATAAAGAACGTTTCTGGTTGTCTTTGAAATCGCTCTGTTTCTGATTTCTCCCTGGAGGCTGGGGGAGGCAACCGGGTTTGCACCCAGTGCGCACTTGGGAAAAGGGAGGCGGAGCAGGAAGGAGTCCTGGGTCCCTCTCACGACGTGCCTTCCCTCATGTCCTCTGGCACAGGTCACCTATGGACTGGTCCCCACGTCCCAGCCTCCACCTTAACCCCGGATTCCCTTTCCTTGTCCTCATCAGGGCTGTGTCCAGGGGTCCCCCTCCTGCCCCTCTAGACCACAGGTCTTCCAGGACCAACTTTAATGGCAGTCCTTCAACTTTGGGCTCCCAGACCCCCTTTGGAGTGGTGACAAAAAGTATGGTTCCTGCCCCTTAGAAAGGCACGGACTCGCAAAGCATTGCCCTCTTCGGATCCCCTCTCTCCCTCTCTCTGCCCCTCCCCTGCTTGCAATGTATGCTCTCTCTCAAAAATAAACATTAATGAGGAAAGTAGAGAGTATCAGGGGGAAGGGCATTGGAGCATAAGGAACAGAAAATTCAAAGGCCCTGCAGCGGCAGAAGGCTAGCTTAGTACTAAGAGGCCCCCATGAGACCTGAGGTTAGTGAGATGTGACTATAGGTTAAAGATCAGAGAGGCACATCGGGTGGGCAGAGAGTGCAGAATCTTGCAGACCCTGGTGAGAACTGGACCTTTGTTATGCATTTTCAGACTCCAAAATTACCCCTTCGTACACAACATTAGTGACATAGAGAATCAAAGATCCGCGCTAGGGACCTCTGCTCACAGATCTTTTCCCCAAAACACAGCTCTGCCCACAGCCGAGACCCCCGAGGGAAGCCGAACAGCAGATGAAAAGGGGACGCCCCAAGTCCAGAGCTGTGGGGCGCCCGTGCAGCTGGCCAAGCCCTGGAGGAAGAGGGAGCTCGGCACGGGGCAGGAAGCTGATGGCCTCTCCAGTGGGGTGACGGAGTAGAGAATCATCATTCAACAAAGGGACCTTGTCTGACAACGTGTGGGCAGCAGGTCTGGAAAGCAACCCGTGGTGGCG